>ML685816.1:6894114-6904765 GCA_007922175.1 Pelusios castaneus | reverse complement strand
TCCTGGTCTGGGGAGAGCCAGCCCTGCAAGGCTGGCTCTCCCTCCACCTACCCAGTTGACTTAGAGAGTCTAGTGTAGACTCTCTAAGTCGACTTAATAAGTTTGACTAAAAGTCGACTTTAGAAAGTCGACTTAAGAAAGTCAGCCTAACTTTCTGAGTGTAGACATAGCCTAGGAATGTTAAGCTGCTGCAGGAGCAGCTGTGTACCAGGGGTGTAGCTACAGGTGGGTCTGGATGGGCATGTGCCCACCTGGTTGGCCAGCTGGTCCACCTACTTCCGCATGAGCTTGGCCACCACGACCACAAACTGGCCAGCAGTGGGCGGCCGCAGCGCTGTGGGCAGACAGACGAGGGTGGGTTGCCCTGTGCCTGCAGCTCTGGTCCTGGGCAGAGGCCAGGCTGCCTCTCTCCTTCCCTCCTCCCAATGCTCCAGTTGCTAGGCTTCCGAGTCAGGGGCCTGGCCAGAAAGTGGGGACTGGCTATGCCCCTGCTGTGTATGTAGTTACTTTCATTAAAAGTCAGGTTTATTTAATAAAAATGGAATCCCCTCACGTTATTATCTAGTACCTGGTACAAGAAACACTGTCTTTGCCCTGATTGCAACTCCAAGACAGCCATCAAGTCCCAGAAGCCTCACGACTTCAAGCTAATAGAAGCCCTCCCTTCCCATGGCTCTGGCTCCTTTAAAGGAATCAATGTTAATGGACTTTTTTATAGTCATGTCAATTAATCTCTGTCGTTAGTTCAGTGAATAATTACAACAATCCATATGCAGGGATGACAGGGATCTTTTCCAGTTCGTTCTAATATTTAGAAGCAAGAAACATTTTGAATAATACACAAATGAGTCAAGGCTGTACTCTAACCTGAACTTCAAAGGACAAGTAATACACAACCTCTCTTACTGCCCGGCCTATGTCTGCTCCGGCCTATGCCCCAGAACGTGCAATAGGTCAGTCTTTGGTAACACTTGTTTAGTATTCATCTGCAGTCTTTGAAGAAAAACTGAGCAACACCTAGCTCAAAGGACTGTCCAGTGCTATCTTTTAGATGATTCAGCTGTTAGATTTCATTCCCAGAATTCATCAAAGATTAACAAATTCATGACACACATCCACTCCCTCACTGCGTGATTGAGATGTGCCTTTCACCAGAATATTCTTGCCAGAGAAGCTACACACCTGCTAGGTCTGATTCCTGTTTACAGTAGAGGTGTTTTTAAATCACACTGGGGGTGTAAAGAGTGGTGTAAATAACACCCAGAGCAGAGTAAAGAGAACTTGGTGTACATGAAAAAATCAGGCTCAACCATATCTTTAGAAGGAGGGGAAAAGAAAGAGGTTTTACTTACTTTGGATCATGGTTCTTTAATTTCAGTCCTTTAAATCTGATTCATAAGTAAAGGCTGACAGCTACATAATACAAATTGCATCCACTGTAAATATTGCAAATTGTGTCTATTGTGAAATACCAAATAATTAGTTGATATAAGGGGGAAAGTATATTCACAAGGATTAGTGCAAATAAGTGGTGGTGTGGATATTTTTTGCCATTTAACTATTTTTAATATTCAGATAATTGCAAGGTAAGGAAGCCTTTCAATACAAGCATCTTAACTGTAATAGTTCTAGAACTGAGTAAAATTCAGTAACTTAAAAAAGAAGATCAGGATGGTTTCCCTTATTTGCAGTGGGTTAATGGGCCCATCCAGGGAATTAAGCTGATTAAACATGTGCCAAGTGTAGTGTGCTCTGGCCAAAACTGTTTAATTTCCAAATGTTGGGATGTCTCGGCCTATTATTCTCAGAAAAAGTTCAGACCAAGCAGCTTTCTGAAAAACTAGCTTCTCTCTGGAGGCAGGGCAGGAATACTATTCTTTGATGGTACACTCTCTTGCACTCTGTCTAACCGATATTTAAAGGTCTCTATTTACTCACTTACATATTACTCATGGGCTCCTGACAGACTTAGCCAACACATCTAAGCCCTGATACAGCAAAGCACTTAAGCATGTGCTTAACTTTAAACACGTGCCCACATGCTTTACTGAATAGAGATTCTACTGAAGAAAAGATGGAAAAACCCATGCATTAATTCCTTGCAATATCTTTTTGTTTCAAAAATTACTGCTACGTAACAAGAAATCAGTGTATGTATTAATCTGCAAATTGTTCTTGGAAAATTGCCCAAGGCCATTGCTTCAGCTGTAGCATATGCTTCTTGGATTGCAGAAACTCTCTGAACTGGGATGGTGGCATAGATTGGTGATTCCCATCCTTGGCAGTAACATGACACACTTCAATGAGACAAATAATGCCCTGGCACACGCACTTTTTTCAGCTGAATTGATTGCTCATAAACGTCACATTTACTTACATTTACTATGGTTACGGTCTTACTAGAGAGGTTTGCAACATAGCGCATACAACAAGCTACAAAAGGATCAAATGTATTAATGTTTCAAATCCACTGGAAAAAAATACGTCATCTCAGTTTTGCCCACCTGTTCATGTTTTAGAACGGAAAGACCGATACATTGCTTTTAATTTGATGACTAATTTTCACAAGTTTTATGAGTTGTGATTTTGGTTGGATAGAATATTGGTTAAGATGAAATAATGTTTGTTTTATATTGATTTTCATTACCTTTGTACAAAATTTCACGGCACACCAGGATAATTCCCATGGCACACTGGTTGAAAACCACTGACATAGGAAGTGATTATTTTTCACTGAAGCTCAATTAACCTGTATATAAATCAATTGGGTGGGGTAACAAACTATAAACCAGGGGTTTAAATAATTAATTTAATCGAAATATTGTGATTTATAATACCAGTTACATATCCTATTAATATATCTTATTGTTAGATATTTAATATTGAAATCAATTGCAGTACAAATGCTCTGAAAAATCAGATCACAATATTTAGGTATGTAAATATGCATCTAAAGTGCCTAATTTTAGGCATCCAAGTTTGAAAATATTGGCCACAGTCCTCAAAGTCTCCTCCTAATGGGGAAGATGGAATAATGTAATGGCTGGACCAGGAATGTCAAGCTTCCAGCCCGTGGGCCAGATCTGCCCCTCCGAGGGCTCTTATCGGCCTGTGGATCCAGCTGCCTGTTCAGCAGCAGACCAGAGCTCTGTCAGTAGCATTGAGCTAGGAACTGCTGGCCCCTAGCCACTGCATCAGGAAGCCAGGGCAGAGGGAAATTTTAACCCCTTCCTCTCCGGCCCAGGCAATGTGGTCTGCACTGTAGGCTGCAGTAAGTGGGGGCCCCAAGGGGGAGGGAAAGACCTGCAGTGGCCATGGGGTGGGGAAGCCCAGAGTCAGGTGTGGGGGTGCTGCATTTGGGGGGCAAAGGTGGCTGAGAGGCAGGGGGTCAAGTGCAGTGAGGAGGGTGGATTCAGCAGGTCAAGCATGGCTGGGGGGGGAAGGGGTCGAGCGTGGCGGGGGGTGGGAGATGCCCTGAGTGTTTCGTGTAGGCCCCTAGTGTAGCCAAGGCTTTAGTTAGTTCGAATTAAGCCTCCTTAATTGGAACTAACTTGCCAGTGTAGACATAGCCACAGAGGGAGTCAGACATGAGGGAGAAATGAAGGGAACAAGTGTTTTATTCTTTAGCCAGGAGTTGTGGCCAAACGCTTCTCTCGACTGAAATCCAATGAACTCAGGGAAGTTTCTCTGGATTTATAATGATTTAATATAGGAGAATTTCTTTTTATTTCTTAAAGGCAAGGTTGTCACTTGCCATATGTGGCCACATAGGAACTAAGGTACGCATTCAGATTCCCCCTAATGATTTCCCCGCACTGCTGGTCTGGGGGGGGGGGGGGGGAGAAAGTGAGGATGAGAATAGGGTCCCCAAGGCAGCTCCTACCTGCTCAGGTCAGGTCAGTTAGGAAGTGAGCAAAGAGAGGTAGGCAAAAGGGGTGAACCCTTGGCATTCCCCCCTACAACATTCAGGCCTGCACAGCTGAGATCTGGGTGGAGGTGCAATAATCTGCTTTTGATTTGTACTAGGAGCTTCCCTCTTGGAGCAAGGGATGAGACAAAAAATCTTGCCCTAAATTTAAAAATGTTTTTATTGACCAGCTTTTTATTATGGTCCCAATTCTGTTCTGCGGTACCTGGGTGCATCGGTTGTTCCATTAACTCCATATGGAAAGCAGAATTTGCTCCCCATATGTTTTGTGTAGTTCCTCTGTCAGCCTGTTGTAGTTCCCCATTCGTAATATGACTGGTAGCTGCTTTTCTCGCTGTTCGTTAAACTGTAAATAGGAGTGTGGCGAACCCCAAGCCTTGGCATTCAAGCACTGTTTGATTTGCTGTGTGATAAATGTGCTTCCTCTGCATTTGTTGAAACAACACAGATTACGAATGGTCCATTAGGTTAATTTTCTGTGCATTGCCCATGGATGTCGTTCAAGAGTCACTTAGCTAAGAGTCGGAGCCTGCAATCCCCTCCAGACATAGCGCTGCCATGGAAGTCTGTGGGCAGCCTGTGTCTGAGAATGAAGCCCAGTAAAGTCAGTGGGAGTCTTTCCATTGACTTCCATGAGCATTTCATTGGGCCCACAGTGAGCTGACTGGGCCCTTAGCAGCTGTTTTTCCTATGAAAAGAGCGTGACTTCACGTACCTGTCTGTAAAGTCAGCCATTCATGGCTAAATTTAATCTGGTCAGTAAACACCCACCATCTAAACTCTGTTTTATCAGGGGAAGGTGGAACAAACTCGACAATTGTTCAGTCTAACCCAATTCCAAGCCAAATGGAAGCTCCTTGATTGTCCTGATGCATGTAAGAATGAATGATAGAATCATAGAATAATAGGGTTGGAAGAGACCTCATGAGGTCATCTAGTCCAACCCCCTGCTAAAAAGCAGGACCACTCCCACTAAATCACCCCAGCCAGGGTTTTGTCTAACCAGGCCTTAAAAATCTCCAAAGATGGAGACTCTACCACCTCCCTAGGTAGCCCATTCCAATGCTTCACCACCCTCCTAGTGAGAAAGTTTTTCCTAATATCCAACCTTGACCTCCCCAGCTGTAATTTGAAACCATTGCTCCTTGTTCTGTCCTCTGTTACCATTGAGAACAGCCTAGCTCCCTCCTCTTTGGAGCACCCCTTCAAGTAGTTGAAGGTTGCTATCAAATCTCCCCTCAGTCTTCTCTTCTGTAGACTAAATAAGCTAGTTCCTTCAGTCTCTCCTCATAAGTCATGTGCCCCAGCCCTCTAATAATTTTTGTTGCCCTCTGCTGGACTCTTTCTAATTTGTCCACGTCCTTTCTGTAGTGGGGAGCCCAAAACTGGACACAATATTCCAGATGCGGCCTGACCAGTGTCAAATAGAGGGGAATTATCACATCCCTTGATCTGTTGGCAATACTCCTACTGATACAGCCTAATATGCCAATGGCCTTTTTGGGAACAAGGGCACACTGTTGGCTCATATTCATCTTCCCGTCCACTATAACCCCCAGGTCCTTTTCTACAGCGCTGCTACTTAGCCAATCGGTCCTCAGCCTGTAGCAGTGCATGGGATTTTTTCGTCCTAAGTGCAGGACTTTGCACTTGCCTTTGTTGAATCTCATGAGGTTTCTTTCGGCCCAGTGTTCCAATTTGTCCAAGTCTCCCTGAATCCTGTCCCTTCCCTCCAGAGTATCTACCATTCCCCCCAACTTGTTGTCATCCGTGAACTTACTAAGCACGCAGTCTATTCCATCATCAAGATCATTAATGAAGATGTTGAATAGAACCGGCCCCAGGATCGACCCCTGGGGCACTCCAACTCGTTACTGGTTGCCAACTAGACATCGAGCCATTGATTCCTACCCGCTGAGCCCGTTGATCTAGGCAGTTTTCAATCCACCTTACGGTCCACTCGTCCAACCCATACTTCCTTAACTTGCCGACGAGAATGCTGTGGGAAACCGTATCAAAAGCCTTGCTAAAGTCAAGGTATACCATGTCAACGATTCTTCCCGCATCCACAAATCCAGTCATCTCATCATAGAAGGAAATCAGATTGGTCAGGCACGATTTGCCCTTGGTGAATCCATGCTAACTGTTCCTGATCACTCTATTTTCCTCCAAGTGTTTCAGGATAGATTCTTTGAGGACCTGCTCCATGATTTTCCCAGGGATTGAGGTGAGGCTGACCGGTCTGTAGTTCCCCGGATCCTCCTTTTTCCCTTTCTTAAAGATAGGTACTATATTTGCCTTTTTCCAATCCTCCGGGACCACCCCCGTTCGCCACGAGTTCTCAAAGATAATGGCCAGTGGCTCTGCAATCACTTCTGCCAACTCCCTCAGCACCCTCGGATGCAGTTCATCCAGCCCCATGGACTTGTGCACATCCAACTTCTTTAAGTAGTCCCTAACCTGACCTTCCATCACCGAGGGCCGCTCTTCTCTCCATTCCGCGTTACCCCTTGTAGTTGCCTGGGAGCTGGCTCTCCCTGTGAAGACTGAAGTAAAAAAAGCATTGAGTACTTCAGCCTTTTCCACATCATCCGCCACGAGGATACCTGCCCCATTCAGTAAGGGACCAACACCACCCCAGATCCTTTTCTTGTTGCGGACATACTTATAGAACCCCTTTCTGTTATCCTTCACATCCCTTGCTAGCTGCAACTCCAATTGTCCTTTGGCCTTCCTGATTTTATCCCTGCAGTTCTGAGCAATATCTTTATACGCCTCCCTTGTCATCTGTCCAAGCTTCCACTTCTTGTAAGCTTCCCTTTTACGTTTCAGCTCACCGCAGAGTTCTCTGCTAAGCCATGCTGGTCGCCGTCCACATTTGCTGTTCTTTCTGCGCATCGGAATGTTATCTTCCTGTGCCTTTAACAGGGTTTCTTTAAAATACAGCCAGCTGCCTTGGACACCTTTCCCCTTCAGATCAGCCTCCCAAGGGATCCTGCCTAAGGGAGCCAAAATCTGCTTTTCTGAAGTCCAGGGTGTGTGTTCTGCTTCTTTCCTTCCTTCCATTGATCAGGATCCTGAACTCTACCATCTCATGGTCACTGCTGCCCAGGTTGCCATTTACTTCTACTTCTACTTCCCCGAACAATTCTTCTCTGTTTGTGAGCAATAGGTCTAGAGGTGCAAAGCGAATACAATGTGACTGTGGAGATCTGGTGTCCCTGCTAGAAATGATATTCACTCAGATGATGCTCAAACAAAAAGAGGCTAACCAGGAAAGCAGCAGCAGTCTGAAGATGAGTTGAGCCATTCACGACCAGGGATTGGGTTGGAAGCTTTTGTAGCTCTCATAAACTCATGCGTATACAATAGTTTTCTTTGTTTAAAAATAGTAGGGATTTATTTGAAGAATGTGGAAGCCGAGACCCAATCATTGGGAATCAGTTTTCTTTTCCTAAAGATGCAACAGCACTTGCTTTATGGTGGTAAAACAAACAAGGAGTCCTGTGGCACTTTTAAAGACTAACGAATGTATTTATCTCAAGAGCTTTCATCGGAGAAAATCCCACTTTGTCAGACAGTTGCAGTCTATCTGCTGCTATGGGCATTAGTTTTGTTTTCTTTCATTCATACCAGGCACATGCTGCAGCGACCTTTTTAAAAATAAAAAATAAAAAAAATCTCATCACTTGGAGATTTTTCCCATAGAAGAGCCAAATTCAGAGATGATAGCTAAGCTGGCTCAGGATTCGGCAAAGCATTTATACACAAGTTGATCTCCATTCTTCATGGCATAGAAGTACACGCTTAACTTTAAGCACATGTGCAAGCTCTATTGACGTCAATGGGATGGGGGTATGTGATGAAATACTTTGCTGAGTAGGGCTGGTTTGCTGAGCTGAGCCCTAAGTGCGCCTCAGCAGTTAGCGTTTATCGGTTTACTCTCTTTTCATCCCCACTTAGGCCTTGTCTACACACAAACCGGAACCCATTTAACTAACTGATTTAGTTAAATCAGTGCAAATGTGTGTGGTCTCTGTTAAATCAATTCTAAAAGGACTTGCGTCAAATTAGCTGAATTTTGTAAGTAAACTAAATTGCCAGTAAGCTAAGTTGGTAAGTCAAGTACATTGATTCGAGCCTTTGTGTGTGGACAAACCTTTAGACTCTCTTACACATCACTTCTGACTTTGGCACAGGGAGATGCCACGGGTATTGTGTTCACTACCGTTGGCTCTGCAAATGCATCATCAGGAGTAGAGTCCTCTACCTTCTTACTTCTCACACAAGCCCAGAAGAGCATCTTCATTTCAGCACATTTTCTGAGACTGTGCTACACTATTTCTCTCTGTGCCTCATATCATTTCACGGAAAGAAATACCAAAAACAATGCAATCTAAGCAGAGCGCCTAATCCATAGAAGTACTGAGCAAGCACAAACTCTCACTGAAATGGACTGTGATTCATCTGTCGCTACCCTACCCTACAGCCTCTAATATCAATTGACATCTAATAACATTAGGCAAAAAAATCCCAAATGTCTAAATGAGAGATGAGTTCAAACTCCAGACTTTCTCCGTGTTCAGGATTATTTAGATTCGATGTATTGTTTGGGCTCATCTCTAGTCTCAGTTGAATCCAACCCAAACTTGACAAGCCATTAACTCCCTTGTCTTGTTAACCAACCTGTCAGCAGGTATTTTGCTCTGCCTAGTGCAGAATACAATGCAAAAAAAAAGGTGTTTGTTAAATCCACACTTTCTAAATACACACTGAGGAATGGATGGAAGGAAGGATATTCAAAGATAATGAATAAAAGCTAAAAATATGGGGAAGACTTCAACAGGTTCAGACCAGAATCTCTCCCCCCCCTTTTAAAATAAACACACTTCAATACCTGCAAAATGGGTTTCCTGGCCTTGTTGGCTGAACCTGACAGCTCAAAAATCAATTGGAAAGATTAACAGACTGAGCTTTTCTCCTTACGTTAAAGTTTTACTTGCACCCAGTGCAAAGATTTTTTTTCTTTTCTTCTTTACAAAGTACATTTATGTCCCCGTGAGAGCAGCCTGATTGACTCCAGAAGAGAAACTATATTGTGCAGAATTAAGAAACTCCACACAGCTGAATCTGTCCTTTGGACAGAAGACCAAAGATTCTAGGGTAGTCAAAATATTACTCAGTCTCTGTATTAACAGCCTCTGGACTTTTTGCTGCAAGGGTCAAAGTTATGGTGCTGGGGGGTGGGACGAGGGGAGGAGGGAGGGGTTATTTGTTTTTGTTGATTGAGGTGTTTCTAGAAGAAGAAAGAACACCGGTTTACCTCATTCAGCCAGCAGAGACATGAGCTCATGAACTATCAGCCAAGACCAAATTAATGCCCTTGCACAAAATCATTGTCACCAATTAGTCAGCTGAGCCAAAAGGCGAAAAAGACACTGATGAACAAGAAAAAAGACTCATTGGACTGGAACTGAAAGGCTGGGCATAAGATTTTTCAAAAATGAAGATTGTAAAAACATTAAGGGTAATTTTGAGTATTATTTATAATATGTAAAAAAAGTTAGTATATCATGGTAAAGTGTGTGTGTGTGTGTTTCTTTCCATGTGTACAGATAGATCTCTCTTTGGGATAGTGTGGGGAATGTATGTATTATCTTTTGTATTACTATAGTGCCAGTGTTTACACAGATATCTTTTTAAGCAAGTGTTTTTGCTAATTAAGAGTTAATTATTGTGACTTCTCAGTTCATTTTGTGACCTTTTTATTATATCTGCTGGAAAGGTTTTCTTTCCAATCTCCCTGTTGAAATTCTGTGACAGGCAACAAGAAGTATCATCATTGAATTCACAAATCCTACGCTACAGCCAAGGAAGGTGATATTGGTTATATTGATCATACAAGAACCAGGCAGCATGCACTGTAAGCATACATAAAAGGAGTTTGCAAATCATATACTTTTGCTGGTGCACAATAAAACAAAATTTTTCATTACTGCAAACCCTCTCTATTGTTTTTACCCTTCATGAACCTGGACTGATAGAAAATTGAGAAGTCTTGATTTTCCAGTGTGACATTTTAAATTTCACCATATCTTCTGATTCATTTGTTGATTTGTTCTCCAAATCTCTCTCTCCTTTGTTATGCTTCTGAGCTAAGCGGTATGGAAGTGCTGCTAAATTTTGGGTTTTTCATTAACATTCATGTTGATTAACCCTATCTTCCTGACTTGCAGGTCATTTCCCCCAACCCCCTCCCTTCTCCCCTTCTCTCTCTCTTCTCAGCTGCCCTTCCTCCTACATCTGAACTATAAATACTCTCCCAGTGTCTGGAAGAGTCTCACACCTTAGGAAAGGACTGCAGTCAGACAATTCTCTGCAAGACCATCAGAATGGACAAGACAAGTAAAATTCAAGAAGAAAAGGTAAAACTGTTTCAATGGTATTTTAGTGCAGTGCCAGGTTGCTTACTGGGGAAATAATTGGGCAGCTATTGATTGCTCATAGTAAGAAAATGTCCAGGTTTGGGACCTGCTTAGAATTATTTTTAAAGGATCAATTCTGCTTACCAAATGTTTTTAAAAAGTGAGGGAAGGAAAAGAAATATAACAGTACATGGGGAAAACATTTCTAAAATGTACCCTTTGGGTCAATTTTTAAATAATTGATCCTGCAACCAACTGCAGTAGAATTTAAGCTTGAGTAAAGACTGAGGAACTGAGC
>ML685816.1:6868416-6893714 GCA_007922175.1 Pelusios castaneus | reverse complement strand
AGAGAGTCCGATTGTGGCCAGTTTCTGCACACACAGGAGAGCAGAATGAAAATCCCAATTGTTTTATGATCCACAAAGTGCAGTTCTACTTCTTTAGGGCTCAGTCCTGCAAGATATGAAGCATCCCTTCAAAGATGCTGTCTACCTTTAACTCCCAACGAATTTAATGGACATTAAGGAAGCTCAGTGCCACCCAAGAGGCACCTAGCTCATCGGATCTCCCCAGAGAACTACGTACTATTGCTCTTCATCCTGCATGCTGCGGAGAGTCCTCCTCAGCGCCCATTGACTTGCACCACCGGGACAGTGTAGAGCAGAAAGGCCAAATTCTGCTCCCACTTAAACTCATGCAACCCCCTGGACTTCAATGAGAGCAGAATCCATCCCAGTGTGGTTAAGGTCTATATGATCTGGAAAATGGAAAAGTGACATTATTTTCTGTTTCACCATCCTCTCCTAGCACCTCACAGGAACCTTGGTTCTGTCTGTCTTCACCGCAGTGCTGGGCTTCTTCCAGTATGGATACGGCCTCGGTGTCATCAATGCTCCTCAAAGGGCAAGTACAGCATAAATGATTCCTTTCAAAATAGCTGTGAGTTGCAGCAGCACTTATGAGTCGTACTTCATTGCTACACTATTATTTATATGGTAATAGTGCCCCAGAGTCCCAGCCAGGACTACGCGAATGGCTGTATGAATACATAGGAGAACACATTCTTTGGGACGGAGACTCTATCCACAATAACCAGTAAATTAACAAAATCATGCATCATTTAGTTTTTGATGTTCCTGATCAGATCCTCATTAAAATGCTAGCAAAGCATACACTGTGAGTCTGAAACCTGGCAAATAGGCTGATGAGGAACAGGACTGTGATAACAGAATAATCCGAGGCAGCAGGAAGTGCTTGTAAGCTGGCACCCTGGATGTCCCCCACCATCCCCTAGCAGTGTCCTGTGTCCTTCCAGCAGCCTACCCCCGACTCATGGTTTTTGGGAGAGCTGCCTAGATTTTCCCAGCATGCTTTGAACCTAACCCAAGCAGGCAGCATGGTAGGTGCGGACATGCAAAAAGGAATGATGCACAGTGCTGTTGTGAAATAAAGCTTTAATCTGTACACAGCCATGCTTTCCCAGTGCCACAAGCCAATTATAAATGCAGTTGTGTGCATAAGTTGCAGTCCTGACCCCAGTGACATCAGGAGCATTGGCTTCAGCAGAGTCCGGCATGGGCAGATTTTATTGTAAGCAGGGGGGACTATGCCTCCCCAAATCTTTCCCGCTGGCCGCTGCCTGCAGGAGCCACCCCGGCCATGGCCAGGAAGAGGATGGGTTGGCCCACCCAGAGCCACCGCTGCCAGTGGGAGCCAGCCCCTGGGGCTGGGAACCAGAGGTTGCCTGCTGGCAGGATCTGGCCCCAGCCCTGGCCCCGGCCCCAGCCCCAGCCCCACTCCTGGCCAGAAAATGGAGGCTGCCCGCCTGGCCCCGGCCCTGGATAGCTGGGAACCTGAGGCCTGACCCTGCCCCCTTTGGGCCCCGTCCCCTGTACCTGCTGAGGGTGCGGTGGGTGGGGCTGTCACAGGGGGTAGCAAAGGTTGCCGATCCCTGACATAGCCTGTTACAAATACTGTGAATGGGTTTTTTACCAAATCCAGGGTTGCATTTTTCTAGGACCTGCTTTTTCCCTTCTGAGGAGTTGCTATTCTTTTGATATAATGCCTCTGAGTCCTCACCTCAACAAGCAGACAGCTATGTCACTGTGTATATGCACCTAAATGTTTATATAGGATAGGAAGCAATCCAGACAATTATTTTGAATGGGTGTAAACTGGTTGGTATAGCTTGTGGATACATGTGGTATAATATAGAAAAGGCTATATATGCTTAAAAGGTTGCAGGGAATGAATCTGGTTTACAGCATTTATTTTTGTTCAGAAATAATTGTGATTTACAGTCTCAATAGAAACTGAGTAGTATATCTGTGATTGGATGGGTATACGTTGTCCCATGTATTTCACATCGTTCACATGGGGACAGACAAACAGAGCTGTCTTCCTTCCCATGGGCAGTGGAGAAGTGCATAACAAAAGACGATGTACATTAAGTTCCCCATATCCGTTCCCTGGAAAGGAGGGGCCGAGTTAATGAGTGGGGAGGGGGTTGGTGAAGAAAGAAGTGCGTACACTTAGAATTGGGCTGGACAGTAAGTACTGAGTAGGGGGATGAGGGTGAAGGGGCATGGCTGGTAACATGGGGGGAGTGGTGCGTGGGGCCTGGGTCCCATGGAGCTGCCTTCCCCAGTCAGGGTTTCTCCCATAAATACAGAGCCAGACTGTCACTGCACAGGCTTCCTTCCCAGCTCCAAAGCATGTGCTGTGATGCCCAGTCATAGGCAAGGAGGTTTATTTCTTTAGCAGAGATTATCAAACAAACAGAAAACAGTTGTAATTCTGCCCTTGGCCCCAGGGCCACCCTCCCAGGGGGTCTCTGCCACTCCAGCTTCCTAACCTCAGTCGACTTAACTCCCTTTCAGAAACAGCAGCCGCAGGCTCCTTCCTGGCCTCTTGCTCCAGGGACCCAGCACAGGATAGCTCCACTCCAATGTGACTTTCCCTCCCCAGATCTCTGCCTGCCTCCATCTTTCCTCCTTCACCTGCCCACTAGCAGCCTTCTGTACGCTCAGCTGTAGTCCAGCCCCCTTTAATTAGCCAGATGTGACTCACCTGCTCTGGTGAAGTTTGGCGTAGTCTACCCACGGGGACCAACCACCCTGGGTTTTATGGGCTGCAAAGTAGGAAGGAAAAGGCTTGACTAGGAAAGAAGGCTTCTGGGTAGTTAGAAGTAGAGGAACTGATACAGGGATGCATTCCTGTCTCCCTGCAGGTCATAGAGGCCCATTACAGCCATGTGCTGGGCATTGCGCCTATTGACAGAAGTGCCATCAATTTCTCAGCAATGGTGATGAATGGAAGTACAAGCTTCTCAGATCTAGAAGGACAGGATGTAAGCAAGAGTGTCACCAGCTCACATCACATACTCACTATGTACTGGTCCCTGTCTGTGTCCATTTTTGCCATTGGTGGAATGATTTCCTCTTTCACAGTTGGATGGATTGGAGACAGGTTGGGCAGGTGAGGAAACAATCTATCGCTGTAAATTCACAGGTAGCCAGAAAACCCTGAGTTTTGACTTAAAAAACCTATGGGTCAGGAGGAACGGTGATGGGAGCCAGCTGAAATGACCCTTAAACTCTCAGGGACTACTCAGATAGCCAGTTAAGATGGCTTTCTGGCTGCTGTGAGCTGACAGAACAGCACAAAACAGCTAGAAAGAGGGTCACGGATTTGGCCCAATATCTTATCTGGTGATCACAAATGTTCATAAACGGATAGCCTCATTTGGGGTTAAAATCAGACTTTGACCTCAAAAATTGCTCTGTAGTATTTCAGCACTCAGTGCAAAAATCATTTGCTGTTCATTTTCAGTGATTAAACCCTGAGCCCTTAGATTTGAATTTTCATGTGGAGACGCCTCCCCTATTACTTTTTCCAGCTTAAAACAAAAATGAACCCTACAAACTGATTCCCTAAAACAGTAACATGGTAAAATCTGGTTTATTAAAATCCTAAATTATAAACCAGTTTTTTATTGTTACCTGTAGCTTTTATCACTTGAGACAATAAGGAGGTGAACAGTCTTTACTAGTTTTAATTCTAGCCTTTTTTTCCATAACAAAAGAGAGTATGTGAAAAGAATTTGTACAGGACGTATATTAAAACTCATTAGACATTCGGTTATTCTGATGTACCTCGGCCATACATTTTTCAATAAGCACAATCATTATTCTATCCTTTAGCTTTGATTAACTCACTGACAGTTGATCTAAATTTATATTATAATGCCTAATAGATAGGCATATTTCTTCATTTAGGGTGCATGGAAACGGACATGTAGCATTCTTGCAAAGTAGTTTGACAGACAGCAAATCACGTGAATAGCAGGGAAGCTTTAAATAAAAGAAATAACATACTTATCCAGAATTAAATCAAGTAAATGGCAAAATAGTGACCCAAGCCTTCCCTTGTGATGGTGACTAGCTGCCTTGAGTTCAGATCATGTATAGTGCTTTGTGCCCGCAGATCCCATAGACATCAAAAGGCGCTGAACCCATACAGAAGTGTTGCACTATTCCTGGTGAATGAGACATTCAGAATTTAAAGCCAGGTTGTGTTTTCCGTTACACCAGTATAAATATGGAGTACCTCCAGCATTTTTAACTCCCTGAGCACTTAGCACACAACATGCTGTACTCAGTACCTCTGAGAATTGGGCCCCAGAATTAGAGGCAGATTAAGGGACCTTGGGG
Organism: Pelusios castaneus; assembly: GCA_007922175.1. Classification (NCBI taxonomy): domain Eukaryota; kingdom Metazoa; phylum Chordata; order Testudines; family Pelomedusidae; genus Pelusios; species Pelusios castaneus. The sequence continues at coordinate 6,889,349 of ML685816.1, read as the reverse complement.
TCTTGGCCCACCGGTGGGGCCCCCTGCCTGGAACCCTGCCCCCCTTCCGGTGGCTCCCCTCCACCCTAGGGCCCCAGTCCCCCACTCGTGTCCCCCTCCTCCGGGGATGGTGGGGCCGACTAATGTGCAATGCAGCTCCGGTGTAGCCCTGTGCCAGAGGCCGTACAGCACGCCAGCTGGCCCTGCCCCCGGAGCAGAGTGACCACAAGCCCGCCTTCCCACCTTGCTCAGGGGCAGGGTGGGAGCACAGAGCCCAGCCTCTACTCCAGGGCAGCCCCACAGCCCCCCCAGCACCGGCAGGGCCAAGGTCCCCCATGGTGTCGGGGCTCCTGGGCACAAGCCCTGTAGGCCCATGCGGTAATCCGCCCCTGGCCAGAATGCTAGTTTTGGTCCATAATTTGAATGGTTTTTTTTTCACTGTTATTTATTTAGTCCTGACCATACGGATGCAATTACATCGGAAGATATAGTGGCCTTAATTGAATTTATATCCAGAAGTGTACAATGATAATTAATAAGAGCATGGGACCACTCCTGGAACATGGGAATATCTGAAGTATTATTGAATTCAGTGCTGGATTTACTCTCCCAATGAAGTTTTGTTCTTACTGAATTGCAGAGTGAAAGCCATGCTGGCTGTGAACATTCTTTCTATCATTGGAAATCTCCTCATGGGGCTGGCAAAATTTGGCCCATCTCACATCCTTATTATAGCTGGGAGAGCAATCACAGGGCTGTACTGTGGTAAGTAAAGGCAAGTTCTCAAATCTCTGTCTAATAACCTTGCTTGTCTGTGTGTATTCCTAATGGGCTACTGGGGTAAACCCATTGTACTAAACAACCATCAGCAATAACTAGTGCATGCCAGAATGGTCACAAAACGTGAAAAAGAAAGTCTGATTGAGGGTTCTTGCTTTTTTAACCAGCACAAATGAAATGTCACCTTTGTTGAGTCCTTGGAAAATAGAAGATGACACATATGAAGTGGAAGAGGAGGATCTCTTTTCACTTTAGGGGATCACTTTCCATTTAGGTCCCAATTCAGCAAAGGGCTTGAATCCATGCTTATCTTTCAGCAGGAATGTGCTTAAGTACTTTACTGAACTGGGATACATTTAAGCATGTATGCTTCGCTGAATCAGGGCCATAATGCAGGATCACAGCTTTGTAACTTTTCACTAGAAAGAGAAGATACTTTGGCCATCTTATTGGAAGATCAGGAAGCATCCTTTGCACTGCTTGATCTTTTCCCTTGGGAGTCATGAGATGGGAGAAGGATATGGGAAACAAAATGGCAGGAACAGAGAGGCTTCTAGGAGAAAACATAGGAGGCACCCGAGACTTGAAGGAATTGAACTTGTGAAGATATCCCTTGAGGTACGCAGATTGCAAACTCCTTCCAAAGAAACCTTAAGTAATTGTTAGGAGACAATTATTATAGCTACACTAGTTAAGAAGAAATGTCCTTTCCTGGATGAGAAATGTCAAGGACAAATGTTCAAAAAGTAATACAGAGGAACAACATCTGATGATGCTCAATAAAGCAACATCCTAAGAGCATCGTGCTGCTGCTTCTGCTGACCTTTGAGTTGACATAATTTTATTTCTCTCTAAATAACTTTCAAGTCATGTCACCTTCCTTGTAAGGAGGGCAGAAGGAAAGATCAGTCATGTGGGAAGGGCAATACTACTTCAGGAGATTCAGTCAATTCTACTCCCAAGAAACAGAAAGAGTCCAGGTACCACAGTGTTTTGCAACAAGGTTGCATTAATCTTCCTTCATGGAAGGATGGCTGTTCAGTAAAGACATCACTGGTGAAAAGTCTGTGAATCCCCTTTTTGGAAAAAAAATGTAAAAGGAAGCAACTGAAGGGCATTGAGAGGGATCAGAGTTTAAAGTGTGAATGTCAGAGATCAAATAAAAATCTAGTGAGGCAAAAGATAAGATGAACAAGATGAGACAAATATTGTACAGAAGATAAAGGCACTTTCATATTCCTACATTCCAAGGCCAGAATGGCCCACTGTGATCATCTAGTCTGACCTGTTAAAAAAGACCATAGCACTTACCCAAAATAATTCCTAGAAAAGAGCTTTTAGAAAAACAACCAATCTTGATTTAAAAATTGCCAGTGAAGGAGACTCCACTGTGACCCTTGATAAATTGTTCCAGTGTGTGCCTTACTGCCAGTCTGAATTTGTCTAGTTTCCATTTCCAGTCATTGGATTGTGTTATACCTTTCTCTGCTGGATTGAAGAGTCCATTCTCAAATATTTGTTCCCCGTGAAAAAGGCCATGATTCTAAAGATGACTGCCTAAAGATGCATTCCAGAGGGGTAGCTATGTTAGTCTATTTCAGCAAAACAAACAAGGAGTTCTGTGGCACTTTTAAAGACTAACAAATGTATTTATTGTGTCAGCTTTCGTGGCACAATCCCAGGTTGTCAAATGAATGAAATGGAAAATATAGCATGTTCACTGTAAATAAATATAGATACAGAGAAGGGTGGGTTACAAGGTTAATTCAGACAGATCTAGAGGGATAGACTCCTAGCCTATCTCTTTTTATAGTAAATAAGGGGTTTGGATTCAAATTGTGGAACAGGGAGGCAGGAGCTGAAAGCAAGAGCAGAGAAGGGTGATTTAAGGGAAATCACCTTCTGTAATGACAACCATTCATGATGTCTATTCAAACCCACTATAAAGGTATCTAGTTTGCATATTAATTCCAAATCTGCAGTTTCACGTTCCAGTCTGTTTTAAAAGTTTTTTTTTCTTCTTGCTGAAGTACTGCAAACTAGCTGACAGCTTATTTACTTTAAAGAGATAGGCTAGTCCTGCTGAGAACTCCCTCAAAAGTTCCTAGCCCTGTTGACTTTCTAGCTGAATTCTTAAAACAGCTTAATGTGTTTTTGTGCCCCAAGCTGCAGTGACCTTTTCAAGAACGACACTCCACAGTCAGAGTCCATGGGCTCTTTTCCTATAGCTGTGATTCCTCTTTCAAAGATAAAAAGAAAGTTCAGGCAGAGACTGAACAATGTTAGCCTCCAGACTAGGGAAAGGAACTCCAACTACTTCCCATTATGCACGGGAGAAAAGTCCAAATTCCCAATGATAGAGGGTTTGCAGACTTAATTAAAAGTCATGAGTCAGATTTGCAGGTGTAAATTGGCATAGCTCCATTAACTTTAAGTGAGCTACTCTGATTTACTCTAGCTGAAGACTTGGTCTCATTTTTCATTATTCAAAATATTAATATTAAATCAGAAATGTCAAGCCATAGATACAAATTGGCTTTGTCAAAAAGAGATTCGGTGATCATCAATAACAAAGCTGGAAATTATGCATATTATCCATTTAGCTAAGATTTCAGTTTCCACAAGTTCCAGAGGGGTAGCTGTGTTAGTCTATTTCAGCAAAACAAAAAAGGAGTCCTGGGACACTTTTAAAGATTAACAAATGTATTTATCGCATGAGCTTTCATGGGCACAATCTCAAAAGTTGGTTACCCAGAAGAAAAAAATGGTTAATCTTTATCTATTGAGAACAGGTTTACTCAAATCAAGAGCTTGATTATGGTCCTGATTCAGGAAAGCTTCTTTATTCAGAATAGCACTTGTGTATTTGTTTAAATTTTAGGGTTGCCAACCTTGGAATTTTAGCTTTTACTGACAAGATGGTCTGAAATTGATTTTTTTTAACTGACACGGTAAACTTTTTACTGACAACACTAAAAATACCATAAACCATATAATAATGTCACAGAAATGTGTACTCGCAATATTTTGCACACAGGAATTTGGAATTACGCAATTGTTTTAACTGTAGTTAATTGATCAATCAGGATCTTTGGGTTTCTGAAATAATAAAAATGATAAAGTCATGATCAGTGTAGTTTTATGATACAAGAAGTGATTCTGAAGGATGACAATCACTGTTAAAATAAAATAGTTTTATTTCTATGCAATTTTACTGACATTTTAAATTTATTTATGGATTTACTGACAATATTAAAATTATACTTTTCTTCCTGTCAGTAAATTTACTGATGGTGGGCAACCCTCTGAGCTGGGCCCGCACTGAATGGCTCCAGCAAAGTGTGGTGTGTTTTTCTCTCCCATTCAGATGAACGGACATGGTGGAAACTTATAACCCTGCAGGTGGTGCTGAGGATCACACAGAACTGAGTCCCAGTTCATTCCCTGCCGTGCTATTTCTACTGATTGCTGACTTTCAATAAGTGACTCATGTCTGGTTTGTCCAGGGCTATCATCAGGGCTCGTTCCAATGTATGTTGGTGAGATATCGCCTACACCCCTTCGAGGAGCACTAGGAACTCTGCACCAGCTTGCCATAGTCACAGGTATTCTTGTCAGCCAGGTACGTTAAGAGAGGGCGCAGAAGTAATGTTTGCTTTAAAGTAGCTGAGTTACAGTAGTGATATGTTGACAGGGACTTAAAATATCACTAGCAAGCTGAAGGGAAATTTGGGGTGACTTCCTTGCCTCTTATGAAACCCCCTTCCCAGATTTTAAATCATCCCTAATAAATATAACTCACCCCTAAGAGATGAAAAGTGTTATCCCTCTTCCCTACAAGGATTTCATGCTCTGCCATTCACATTCAGTTTGAACAGTGTGAATAATACCCCATATTAATAAGACACTGTAGGCACAAACCTCAGCAGAATAAGTTGAATTTAAAGCCAAGCAGGGCTATTATACTAATTCGACCTTCTGTGTATCACAGGCCAAAAGATTTCACTCAGTGTATTTTTAGGAACCAACTTAAACAGACTCATTGTTTGCAAAATCAGTGTTTGTCTCCTTTCTTAGTTTGGTTTATGAAAAGACCTAAGCAAAGAGAGAAAAGAAAAATTCTGCCAAAATGTATTTGGTCTGGAAATCTAGTTTCAATTTGGCAGTGTTCGCTATCTTTTGGTGTTGACTTTTCAATAGCATTTGAGCTGTTATTAGCCCAAACGCAGACAAAAAGCAAATTTTAAGCTTGAATATTGGTGAATTTCAAATTGCACATTGCAACCTCAGAATTCACACTGTAATGGTTAGTGACTATGACTAAGGTAACTAGCCAACACAGTGTGAATTTTAGAGTTTGAATTTTCACAATAAACTGTGGCCTTTTGTGAAATTTTTGACATATGAGCAGACACATTAAGATTGGGGTTTGTTCATTCTGATAAGTGTGCAAAGAAAGGTGAAAGCAAAGCTTCCCAACAAAGAATTTGAAATGCAAAACTATGCTTTTGAAAGTGCTGTCACCCTTGAAAGCAATAAGAATCATGTGTATCAATCTGTAGCCAAATTGTGGTTGAACTGACTGTTCTATAACTTTTTTTTTAATCTTGTGTATTGTCCTAAGAATTGGCCATTTACACAAAGTATAATAATGTGCAGATACAAGGACCCACAGAACAAAGTCTGAAGAGGAAAACATTTCATCTGCACATGTATTTTTCTTGAGTTATTTACACTAGGGCTTAATTTTGCCCACATGCACTGACTTCAGCTGATGTTCCATTCATAGTTTTTCTGCAGAATTATGCAGTTTTCTTCAATAATAGTGTACCTAGACTGTTGGATGGTTCTGTAAGCATGCTGTCCCATTTATACTACCTACAAAAACAGTATTACAGTACAAGCACTCCTAAGTGTGCCAGATACTGATCTGAAATTAAACATAGAAGACCTCTAGTCTAATGTAAATATGGAATATCTCCACTGTCGTCTATGGAGTGTGACAAACTTCCAGCTCTCCCATGTTGGGTCTCGCGCTTTTCCTGTGGGTAACGGGTCAGGGCAGCTCCATTTACTCCAACCACACTGCACAGAGTGCTTACTTCAGTGTGATTCAGTTTGGAACCCAGGCCCGCCCCCTACTCCGGTTCCCAGCCTAGGGGCCATGTGAGTTGCAGATATGTGTGGCTGACAATGCCCAAATTTACAGCTCTCCCCCTTGCACCCTGCCTCCTCTTATACAGGGTTTCTTCTCTCAAGTCTCTGTCTCTGCTTGTACCTCCCCTCCTAGGCTCAGTACTTCCCTCAAACTCCTCTGCTCCTTCACTCTGCACAGCACTACACTCCAGCTCCTCCTCCAGCTTGTTCCCTCTTTGTCTGGAGCAGGGGGTTTTATCAGGCACCTGGCTGGGCCTGATTGGCCTCAGCTACACTTAATAACCTCCTACTAACTCCAGCTGTCAATAGGGAACAAAGCCCTCAGCATTCTAGGGTATATACTGCCCTCCCCTCGTCAGACTCTGACTGCCCGCTGCCTTTGATATCTTACAGGAGTTATTCCAAGTTTACAGAGACGTTACCAAGAACACCATAGTTAAGCCTGTCATCAAACAGGGACTTGACATGACTTTGTCCCAATGAATCATGCCATCTGTTAATTTCTCCATTATGAATATGTTCCATAACCCATGAAACCAAGCTGTTGGGACAAGGGAGCTCTTATTTGCTTCTAACTTCCTTCCCATCTGCTATTTGAAAGTGTAATCTTCATCTAGATTCTAGTGTTTCTGATTCTACAACCTAACTTCATCTGATACATTTAACACATAGCTCCATAATTTCAGGTCCTCGGTCTAGACTTTCTGCTGGGCAGTGATGACATGTGGCCTCTGCTTCTTGGTCTATCTGGTGCTGCTGCTCTCCTTCAGTTTTTCCTGCTCTTCTTGTGTCCAGAGAGCCCTAGGTATCTTTACATTAAGTTAGGAAAGGTGGAGGAAGCTAAAAAAAGTAAGACACCAATTCTTTTGGGGTTTTTTTTTGTTTTTTTAATCTCATGGATAAAATAAAACACTGTGATTGCTTGGAGCAGTGCCTGGGTGGGTACTTGTGGGTACTTGTTCCATCCCACAGATGTGTCTTGTTGGAGTGAGAGCAACAGACACCAAGATGTGTGTCTGTTCTCTGACAAATGCACAGCCATTGTATGTTGTTGTTTAAATACTATACCTGGGTTTGTCAAATTTTTGCATAGAGTGGAACATATCTTAGTGGGGTCTAGAGCTGTGTGGGAAATTTCAGATCTGGAGGAAATTCCACTATTCTGAAATTAGTTTACATTTTGAATTAGCCTGAAAACAAAGAATTTCAATTTCAAAATTTCCCACAACATGAAATTTTCAAAAAAAATTTCCTTCCAGGTCAATTGATGAAACATTTTGATTTTGACTTGTTTAAATTTTATATTCTGGGCTTGATCCATAGCACATTGGAGTCAATGGGAGTCTTTCCATTGACTTCCATGGATGTTAGAATAGGCCATCTAAGCAAATTTCAGTATTGTAAGGAAAATCTAAAGCTCTGATTTATAATCTAAAATAAAATAAAAGTTGTTTTGAAACAAAGAATCAAAAATTTTATTGAATCACTCCATTTCATTGTAATTTTTTAAATTAAACGCTCTTGAAATTGACTACAGATGTTCTGGCTACAGATATTTTCATTTGGATGAATCCGCATTTTCCAACAGACAAACATTCTATTGATACATCTTGACCTGTTTTAATGGAACTGCATCTCGTGGACTCACCGCCTTTTCCAGTGTCTGGTACAATTCCACAGCATGTTTATGGCAACTATAGCAATTGATTTTTGTACAGCATGCTGGCTCCTCTTCCCAATTTCCAACTGTTTCTACAAGAAATAAGAGCAGTCTACATTAAGAAACAGCTGGAAACAGACAGGAGGAGAAACACTTTTGTAGCCTTTGCGTATTCCAAGAGTGCAACATACAGTAACAGTTGTCCACACACTCATCGTTTGGGAAACAGCTGATGAACACATTATTGTTAATTCTCATTTGGATCAGCTCTTAACCTGATATTGATTGGAATGGTCTGCTTGTTAATGCACTCTGTCCTTTGAGATGAAAGCATGTTCTTTTCCCCTTGAGGTTTGGAAAGGCTCAGAGGAGACTATGACCCTGCAAAAGAAATCGCTGAAATGGAAAAGGAAAAACAAGAAGCTGCCAGTGAAAAGAAAGTCTCCATCAGGCAGCTTTTCACCTCTTCCAGTTACAGAAAGCCAGTCATTGTGGCACTGATGGTTCAAGTGTCTCAGCAGTTTTCAGGAATCAATGCCGTGAGTTTCCTAGCAACATCTGCCTTCTAAGGGAATTGATACTGATCAGTATTGTAAGGAAAATCTAAGGCTATAGTGGTCCTTCAGTATTTGCAAAGGAAGTCATCATTGAAATGAATTGGGTGGTATATGTGTACATAGGAGGCTGTTCTGCTGAAAATCAGTTAGCATCATAGCATAATATATAGTAAGTACTAAAATGAAGTCCATCACCATGGTATCTCAGCACCTCTGAGTTTTTATTCCGTATTCTCACAATACTCCTTGGGCACTGCTCTTAGCCCCATTTTATAGATGGGGAACTGAGGCACAGAAAGACTAAGGTATGTTTACACTGCAGCTGGGAGTAAGCATCCCAGCCTGGATAGGCAAACTCATGCTAACTCTGCTTGAACTACTGTACAAAAAATAGCAGTGTGAACATTGCAGTTCAGGAACATCAGCACCCCAGGTCTGAGCTCAGATGACTAAGCCAAGTCTCCACCAGAGTTGTAACATCCATACTGCTATTTGCAGCGTGCTAGCTTTAACTTAACCATTTTCCTGCCATTGCTTGGGCCTCAGGCATGTTGCACATCAGATCCACCAGATTGGCCTGCGACCTATAAAGTTTAGTGTCCTGTAGCTGTAAAACTTTTGTCTTGTTTCAGTTGTTGGGGTTAGTAATAAGATGCTGGTGGTGTCGGTGGCCTGAGCTATACAGAAGATCAGATCAGATTATCTCGTGGTCTCTTCTGGCCATCAGCTCTCCCTGGGCTGGGAGGCTGCCAGCTGAAGTATAGACATATCCTAAATAATTTTGCCCAGGGTCACACGGGAAATCTGTGGCAGAGGAGAATGTGAACGTGCATCTCCCAGACACCAGGCCACTGCTCTAATTACTGCACCATGCTTCCTTCTTCCTACAATATACTGTAAGGAAAAATTCTGCACAGTGGAGGAGATGGATTAGGTCAGGGGCCTAACCATTTTCCCTCCTATCTCTATCATCTGTGAGATAGGAATCACCTTCTCCTTTGAGAGAATGGAAAACAGTTAAATTATTTGAATGAAGGAAAGCATATTAAAAATAATTTTAAAAATCAGCCATATTATGAGGTTTGTCTAGCATACAAAAGAAGCTTGCCTTTCTGATGAATTGGCTTTCAAGATAAAACCCAGATATAAGTAGGAAAAACAGGTGTGGGTTTTTTCTTTTAATGTATGTATATATCAGTGATTTAAGATGGGAAATGCAATAGGATTTTTAATTCCCAAAGGCTCCTTTGAAATTTCTAACCTTAATTATTATAATAAACAATTAAAAATAAAGTTAACAAACAAATTGTAATTAAATTACTTCAAATTTCACTCAAGGAAATGCAAATCTTCCCTCAAAGACAGAAAAGGAATATAACCTTTCGTTCTAATGTGTTTCGATAGATCTTTTACTACTCTACGAACATTTTTGAAAAAGCAGGAGTTGAGCAACCAGTTTATGCAACCATTGGTGTTGGGGTCGTGAACACTGTCTTCACCGTTATCTCGGTAAGTAAGTACCTCTGCATGAGATCGTTTGACAGCCCAGTAAAAAGAGCACTCACTATATTTTGATTACAAGATAAAGATCATATTGTGGTGCTGGAGGGAGACGTGGAGCCAAGAAACTGGAGTTGATCCTGCAAACCTTCCTCATAGGAAACATTCTTATTTGCATGAGCGAAGATTGCAAGACTAACGCCAAAGTCTAGTAAACTCCACTGTTAAATGTATTGCGAATGAAAACTCTACCAGTTCTGTTCAAACCATGAACTCTGCTGTTTTGTGTTTTTTGTAAGAACACTTGAGACATTTTCCAGTTTGAGTCTTGAAGCCCTTGAGTCTTGTCTGTAGAACAGCTACAGTACGGGTAACAGTGGTGAACTGCCCACCCAGTGTGCCTCAACCTCTGTTTTTTTCTCTATTCTCTATTGAATTTATATAACACCCACCCTGGTAACATAGATGATGTTTTGCAGAATCAAGATGATAGTTCAGTCTTCATGGCCCATTTAATCAATAGTTTCTTGGACTAGAATGCCAAAAAAATTCCAGTTAGTAACCAGTTGAGGTTCTTTTTATGTTGACTCTTACACAACAGGAACTAAACCAAATCATTTTCCTTAGGCCTCCAAATAACCTTCATAGGTGATGACTACCAATCATGACTGGATTTGAACCAGTAATCTACAGCGATTCAACTGTGTAGCCCTCCATCACCAAGTCATAAGGCACCCCAATCTCACTGGACAAAATTGCTTTAATGAAAAACACAGCAGGATCCCCTCTAAGAAGGAGTTTCATATAGTTGATTGGGAAATGAGAGGGTTAGAATGAGATCCCGTGACAGAGCTTTGTATGTTCTATTGCCATGGCATATCAGTTACAAGCATGTTTTGTGTACTGTCTAGTGACGTTTGCTCTTCTTCCATTCTTTAAATGTTACCTAAAATCTGTCAATCAATTACAGACCAACTGTCTTTTACAGAACCATTTGCACTGTGCTGGACCTTGACAAAGGGAGCAGAGATAGCAATCAGAACTTGCACCCTGTAAGCCAGCTAGATAGCACGATGAACTGCCTGACCTAAAAGTCCCATTTAGCCTGTAGGAAAATAGATGATCATGTGCTATTGATCGTGCCTCCTACAAGGCAGCATGTGGAGACTGAGTGTTCCTGGCCGCTGGGACTTAGGTGGAGCAAAACTTTGAGCTGACCTGCAGAAGTCAGATGGTAGCTACACTGAGGCCTGGTCTACACTAAAAACAGAGTCCTGTGGCACTCTTAAAGACTAACAGATTTATTTATCGCATGAGCTTCCATGGGAGAAAATCCCACTTCATCAGACGCTTTGGTCTACACTAGGAATTTTTACTGGTACAGCTACATCTTTCAGGGGTGTGAAGTTCACACTTCTGACGGACATGGCTATACTGACAACGCCTGGAGTAGAGAGCACTACATTGACAGAAGGTCAAGGAGGTGGATTACCTAGGCCAACAGGAGAATCCTTCCCATCAACATGGGTAGTTTTTACACTGAAGCACTACAGTGGTGCAGGTGCCAAGGTGCAGATGCATTGCTACAGTATTTTAAATGTGGACAGGGCCAGATTACTGCAGGGGCTTACTCCCTGGGCTAACAGGGGGCCCCACAGCCCCGCAATAATCCGACCCTGCTGCTCCTTATTCTGGCCGGTCCCACCGCTTCCTGCCCTTCTCCCGTCCTGCCTCTGCCATGGTGGCGGTGGCACTCGGCCCATGACACTCCCAAGGGGAGGAGAGAGGAAGTCTCCACTCCACCTGCGTCTCTGCTCTGCCCACCCACCCCTGTGGCTGGCAGCTGCACAACACAGCACTGAGTGAGCACAGAGCGCTCCCAGCGGGGGAGAGGGAGTCCCTGCCACTGATCACAGAGTTCTGCGCTGCTGGCTGAGCTGGCTGTGAGCCCTGGGCTTCCCCTTTGCCCCCCATCCAGTGCCAACTGGGCCGTGCGCCCAGACCTGCTCAGCCCCGGACCCCCCCTCCCAGCACTGGTGAGGAGCAGGCTTCAGACAACTCCCTTCCCCCCCACAGCACCACCAGGAAGCGGAGCCCCCTAAGCCACGGAGCCCGCACTGACCACCAACACCAGCCAGACTACAGGCCCCGGACCCCGCCACCCCAGTGCTTGTGGGGCCACGCTGCCCCACCCCCAGGCACGGCACCACCTCTGGGGGGGCCCCCATAAGAGTGGGCAGTCCCGGCCCCACAGGGCCTTAATCTGGCCCTGAGTGTAGACGTACCCTGATATAGTTGCAGTTGTGCAAACCCTGGAATAGACATGGTACATTACATGACTTGTCTGGTGCATATTACCCCGATTTGGACTCATGTGGATAAAAGCCCCATTATAGATAAGCTCAGACAGGTAAAATATCCCCCAAAGAGGTGCAAGCTTCCTTCACTTCAGTGGGCTGTTCACTGGGGCACCTTCACCAGAGAAAAATCCTATGTGAAACCAAGAGAAGCTGCATTTGTGCCAGCCACAATTTAAACTGATGAACTACATCTAGACTAGGAATTTGCACCAGCGACTAGAATCTACTCCAATATGGCCAAAAAGTCTATGTCTCTATACACAAAAAACTCAATGTTGAATCACTTCTCTTTGGGAAGACAACATGTTGCTCTTTATAGTAGCTGGTTAAAACTCCCCACCAGCAGACATCAGCATAATTTAATGCGGGATCTTCATTCAGTACCAGAGTGCAAAGCTCTAACATACAAGTTAAAAGAGCAAAACTATTAGCTGATAGTAATAGGTTCTTATCATCTATGAGAACCAATCGCTCGAAGAGACCTTGATGTTGGTTTTAAATATGTTACTAACTTAAGACACGATTGATGAAGCCTAATATACTTCATTAATTTCTATAGGTATTTCTTGTGGAGAAAACTGGGAGACGGTCCTTGTTTATTGCTGGTTTGACTGGTATGCTAGCAAGTGCTGTAGCCATGACAGTTGGACTTGCACTTCAGGTGAGGGTATTTTTCCTGGTTTCACTGAATGGTTTGTTCATATTGTCTGTTTGCATACATACCTAGTGCCAAAGATTCTATTTAACATTGATTGTGTTGCAAGTTTGTTCCAGATAAAGAGATTACAAAATAATCCTCCTTCATGCACAATTTTATACGCATCATCCAAATCACATGACGAACTTCCAGCTCATGCACACATTGTATGCCTTGCTCTGTGAGATGAACTCACACAAAATAAGTAAACTCTGAAGCCTACACTGCTAACCCCATTCAGCTTTGAGACTGTGGGAACGTCTACCATAATGGACTAATCCTTCCAAGAATGCCTGTAAGAACTTCCCATGCAGGACGAGCTTTGGCTAATTTCAAGCCATTTAGTAACATTTATAATTATGCACACTGTGGCACTTATAATAAAATCTCATGCTTCAGAGCGTAAGTTTGATCACTACAGATGTTAGGAAGGAATTGTTCACTAAGCTAGGCGTTGATCATTTAGCCAGGGTTTTCACTCCCCTTTGAATCACCAGGTACTAGCCATTCTGAACTTGCTGGGCCAGTGCTCTGCTCTGAGTGGTTTTCAACCAGTGTACCATGGCACACTGGTATGCCGTGAGAACTGTCCAAGTGTGCTGTGAAAATCGGAATAAAGGTAATGAAAATCAATGTAAAACAAACATTGTTTCATCTTAAACAACATTCTATCCAACCAAAGTTACAGCTCGTAAAACTTACGAAAATTGATCATCAAATTAAAAGCGAGGTATCGGTCTCTCAACTGTAAAGTGGGAACATTCCAAATGTGGGTGGCCAAAGGGCAAAATTGAGAGGATGTGTATTTTTTCCCAGTGGAATTGAAACATTAATGCATTTGATCCTTCTGTAGCTTGTTGTATGTATTAGGTTGCAATCCACTCTAGTAAGACTGTAACCATGGTAAATGTAAGTAAATGTGATGTTTATGAGCAATCGATTCAGCTGAAATAAGTGGGTGTGCCATGTTGTTGTTTCTCTCATTGAAGTGTGCCATATTACTGAAAAGGTTGGGAACCCCTGCTCTAATATGATCATTCCTATATTATTGTAAGCCCCAACCACAACCACAGATCTGTACACCTTCATGCTCTGTAGAAGTCCTTTTCTAGACATGAATCTAAGCATTGTGGTTCTGGCCCATCTCTAGTTCCTATGCTTGCAGTTTTGGGTCTTAGGGTGGGAACCCTTGTCTGCAATTGGGGAAAAGCTAGACCATCAGGATGCATTTACAGGAGATTTGGAAGTGAATGGACATTTTGGGGGTGGGCCTGATCATTTGAGAATCTTTCCTCATTAATAAGAATAGAATTTGCTACCCATAGATGGCAGAATTTATCCCAATGTAATTAATCAAATATGTATCTTCATGACTTTGTGCTTGGACATGAGAATAGTATCTCACTACAAATAAAGAACCTGGAATCAAATTCTGCCCTCAGTTAAGCTGGTGTAAATCCTCTGAGGCAAATACATAGGTCAGGGGTCTGCACCCTTGCGGCTCCAGGCCCCCTGCCACCAGGGGACCCTGTGGGGCCTGCTCCTAGTGTGGGCTCTTCCCCTCACCCCCACCCACCAGGGACCCTGCAGCAGGCGCCCTGGGCCAGCTCCCCCCACTAGGAGGCTACACTCATTGCGGCTCTCAGAACACTTGGTTATTGAAGGAATTTTTAAAAATGGCTCTTCTTATCTTTCAGGTTGCTGACCCCTGACATAGTTGATGCATAAGGCAATAAGAGTTACATGTCAATGAGTAAGCATAAAGGGGGTGAAGTAGTGGCCCTATAGAAATCAGCAGCAAAATTCCTTCTAATGCCAGTAGTTTCAGAATTTTACCCTGTGAGCCTAACTGAATCTGAGTGCATGAGATCTAAAATATTGATGTAAAAATGACATGTCAAGAAGATATAATGTCAAGTAGGGGGTGCTTTTACACAGCTTGTTTGAACTGAAAAAAGCTTCACAGCAGCACGCTAATTCAATACATTAACAATATTTAAAGACAACTGTTTGGGGAACAAACAAGGAGTCCTGGGGCACTTTTAAAGACTAACACATTTATTTATTGCATGAGCTTTCGTGGGAGAAAATCCCACTTGGTCAGACGCTTTGAAGACACTTTGTATTGGGAACCTAATCACTCACATTATGAACTCTCTTTTGCTTGCTTCTTTTTGTAGAGCACTTTTGCTTGGATGAGCTACGTGAGCATGGTTGCAATTTTTCTCTTCGTAATTTTCTTCGAAGTCGGGCCCGGACCAATCCCCTGGTTCATTGTTGCTGAGCTGTTCAGTCAAGGGCCTCGCCCAGCCGCAATTGCAATTGCTGGGTTCTGCAACTGGACCTGCAACTTCATCATTGGAATGTGTTTCCAGTATATTGCAGTAAGAAAAGCTCCTTCAACCTTATACATGACTGTCAACCTCAAAACACCGACTGAGATTTCCAAAGCAGTGTAGGGGGATGGACACACAAATCTTCCATTAAAACGAATGGAAGATGAACGTCTACATCTCTCTAGATTTCTTTGAAAATCTTCACATCTGCAATACAAATGTTAAGCAAACCCTAGATTGTTATTAATTCGTGCTTTTCACTTTTCCTTTTACAGGATCTGTGTGGTCCTTACGTGTTCATGATCTTTGCCGTTCTGCTCTTAGGGTTCATTTTATTTGCCCACTTTAAAGTACCAGAAACGAAAGGAAAGTCTTTTGAAGAGATCTCGGCTGAGTTCCGCCGCAAGAGGCACTCAGCCATAAAAGGACCCAAAGCAGCTACTGAACTGGAAGATTTACGAGCCAGCCAGGATGCGTAAGAACTGCAAAATATATACAAGAAGGAGGTGTGCATTTGAAATGCACCTGAAAAAACTTGAGACAAAAGCATGATTTTACAAACATATGGCAGCTCAAAAACCAGGAGGTTAAATCCATATCATGCGTCTTACTGACTTGACTGCTCGTATATACGTCATTGCCCCTGAAACTAACCTGACATTACCCTCCAAGGGTTCGGTGTGTCTTGGTGTTGTCTTAAAAGGACATAGAAAGAATGAAAGGAATAGAGGGAGATGGATTCCTCTATGCCACACTGAGTTGATTCAGTATAGCAGGGGTCAGCAACCCCTGGCATGCATGCTTGTTTCCAGTGGCACACAGGGCTCCCGGCCCTGCATTGCCGCGGCTCCTTCCCCCCTGCTGGCCCTTCCCCAGTGGGGGGAGGCGGGGCTAGCAGGGAAGAGCCCGTGCATGTGGTTCCCCTCCCCTGCTGGCTCCGATCCACAATGGGGGGCGAGGCCAGCAGGAAAGGGCTCCCACATGCAGTTCCCATCCCCTACTGGTCCAGATCCCCAGAAAACCAAATGCTACTACAGTTGTCATATCAGCACGAAGACGTAATTTGATGGTGCTAATTTTAACAGAGTGAGTGAATTTGTACCTGATCCTAGAGTAGGGTGGCAGGATTTGCATTAGAATTTGTTAGCCCTCTACATACTTCGCTTTATTTGGTATGTAATAGCTACACAAATACTGTCTGATCCCAGAAGGATTTTTCAAGCCAATAACACACTTGAGGAAAGTCTTCTAAATCCTGGTTCTGTTAACTGTATATTAATGTTGATTGTTAACTGCGTATTGTTGCTGCATTGATACAAAAATATTTACCGGTAATTTCCCTTCCCCCTGGATGTTCTTTGCTCGATCATATTTGCTATTACAGACTGAACGGTGCACAGGCAGTAGTATTGCTTAGGGGATTGGGCACTGGACTAGGAGTCAGGAGATTCTGTGCCCAACTCTGGCAGAGTCTCTGTTTGTAATCCTAAATCTTTCTGTCTCTTTGATGCTGTTTACCTGCACATCCTTTGTCTGTTGGGGGGACTATCTCTTACCATGTGTTTGCACATGACCTCGCACAGTGGGGCTGTGACTTCTGTTGGACTGTAAAATACTACTGTAATCCGAGCCACAAATGATGACAACCAGGAGCCAGATTAAATTTGCCTACGGTTAACTTCAAACGGCTTCCCGCTGATTTCCTCAGAGCTATGTGATTTACACCGGCTGTGGATCTGGCTGGTGGATGGTCTTCGGGTCAGGATATATTTGTTCCAGACTCACTCAGTCAAAGGTGACAGCAGGGGATTTTTTTTAAATCCTGGAAATATGTCTTTTTTTTGCATCTTTATGACATATTTGCAAAGAGGACCTGGGAACAAACTATAAGGGGTTTTTCTGCTTTTTTTTTTTTTTTTTTCTAAACTTCGGGAATCTCAGAAACGTCTGTTCTCTCTTGAGGTTCTTCTACCATGTCTCTCACTGCGGTATCTTCAGGGCTAGATTAAGCCATCAGTGGGCCGTAGAGAAAATACACTTGCCTGCTGCTGCTTGTGGTGCAGTTCCCCATGACAGAGGAGCACCTCGGACAGATTTGAAAGAGTGGCATTGCGTCATGGTGAGCAGTGCCCGAACCCAGTGGCAGGATGCACTATGGTCTTGGTAGATCCACAGCATGGCCAGCCCATCTATGGTGAGCTCCTGTAGAGCTGTTTGTCAGGACAATCCCTGGTGCAATTCCATTATCTTTCGTGCAGTTACACTGGAGAGGAATTTGGCCAACGACTGTCATGCGATACACGGATCACCCTGAAACCGTAGCCGAAACCGTGCGTACGGGATCACACGAAAACCAGCAGTGCCAGCTGCAGCCCTACAGAATAGGAGTGCAGACTTCTTGGACTTCGTGTTTCTCCGTGTCAGGCCTTAAAACACTTGTTTACAAGTTAAATGTATCAGAGTTGGTCAGTCCGAGTTGACAGTTTTATACAGTTTATGTTGCAATAAGTTAAATATTAAAATAGATATTGTGAATGTAAAAGAAATTGGGCTTGTGCATTCAGTGATATTATCTACGTCTGTTACATGAAAGTGGCCACGTGCAATGTTGGCAATGTGTGTTGGCTTTTGTTGCTGTATTCTCTCAGTGGGAGCTAGACCCCTTGAACATAAGAGCTGGTGTCTCAGGATGGGCTTATTTGTTGCTCGGATCTCCCTGTGTTGCAATTGCTGTGCTGGCTCTGAGCAAATTGGCTATGTCTACACTTGTTAATTTAAGTCAATTTAGCATGTCTACACTCAAAAATTAAGTCGACTTAAAGGGGACCTTGCCAAATCGACCTAGAGCGTCCACACTGGACGCCTAAGTCAAGTTGTAGGAGCTAGGTGGACCTGGGACTGGTCCACGGTGGCAGAGGGGGCACCCCTTGCCAAGTGCCAGGGGGCTCAGCATTTGTCCCATTGAACCTGAGTACAAGGGGGCTAAGCAGTACAGGGACCCTGGCAGGGCATAGGAGCGGGGTGAGCAGAGCTTTGTCCTGCCCTGGGGGGGGGGGAGGGGGCACGCCAGGCTCTGGCTGTGCCAGCTACCCTGGCAGGGAGGGCAGCGGGGGAGCCCCGGAGCCTTTAAGTTGATTTAAAGTCAATTTAGGGCTAATCTGCATCTACACTGGCTAAGTCGACTTAATAAAGGCAACTTAGCCAATAAAATCAACTTTAAAGTAGGTTTTATAAAGTCAACTTTAATTTTCCTTAAGTCGACTTAAGCTGCTGCTTAAATCGACTTAAGGAAAATGTAGTGTGGATGCAGATTAAATTAAGTCGATTTAAGCAAGTTTAAATCGACTTAATTTATAAGTGTAGACGCACCCATGCTGTCTAGCAATTAGAGTACAGGACTAGGAGTTAGGAATCCCAGGGCCTGATAACCCTGAAGTAAATGGGAGCTGTGTACGCCCTAATGTTCCTGGTTCTGCCACTGATGATCCATTGTGTAACTTAGAACAAATCATGCGTCAGTTTCCAATCTGTAAAATGAGTACAATAGTGCAGCTTACGCATTAGCATTCAGAAAGCACTTGGAGAGCCTCACTGGGAAAGTCTTGTTTGGTGTGTTAAGTATTTCAGAACAAACATTTTACAGCTATAGAGCAAACTCTTACATATTATCTGGTAGCATGGGATACAAATATTAAAAGTAGGATTAATATACATAGCACCTTATAAGCATTTGATGAAGATCTAAATGCTAAACATATTATCGTAAATTCAATACCCATCTTAACTATACGCACACAGGTAAGCTGACGTAGTTTCCAACAGTGAATTTGTCAGTGCTCAGCTGAGGCCTTTGGCAAGAGTTGGCAGCCAGTGTCACAGTGCATATGGCTGGAGGAGTCCAGCCCGCAGCGGATATATTTCTTATCTTTGCTATAGGCAGGGCTCTTCTTTTTTCTATGAACTGATTATAACACTACATGAATCAGGCAATACAAGTCTGCATCATCGTGACACACATCCTCAGCTCTGTTGGTGCGAGGCTCCTGGGCAAACTTTGTTAGCTTCTCAGCTAATGCTGAAGCTAAGGAAAGCATCTAAATTCTTTTACAGTATATGAACTACAGAATCATGGTGGGGAATCATAGAATAATAGGGATGGAAGGGACCTCACAAGGTCATCTAGTCCAACCCCCTGCTAAAAAGCAGGACCACTCCCCCTAAATCACCCCAGCCAGGGTTTTGTCTAACCGAGCCTTAAAAATCTCCAAAGATGAAGATTCTACCACCTCCCTAGATAGCCCATAGCTGTGCTCTTTGTACCATTCCTAAACAACATTCCTCTATCAGTTTTATTCAGAACCATTTCACTCCTCATTAGACTCTTGCAGAGAAGAGGACACAAGGATTTTTCAGACCCAGAATTCCCAGTGGGTGCACCTCTGCTAGTGGTAACACTGGAGCGGGCTGAAGTGTAGAAAAGGCTGTTTTATTACTGTGTGGTCCAATTCTGATGAGGGTGTTAACACAATGTAACGTTCATCTGCATTGTAAGGTTAATGCTCTACATTGCAAGTGTACTTTACCACATCTGGTGACTTGCAAAGGAAAAGGTCATTATGGAGCTTGTTAAATCTAGAAATATGTTTCCTGCTGTCTCATCACGTTAGTTTGGCACTTAGGACCTGTGCCCTTTATCTGCACATTCCAGCTTAAACTTGTTCCTGAGATACAGCTGGTCCAATCTTGATTTTTATCTCTAAATGTTACAGTTTTCCTAACCTGCTAATCATTCAGATAATTGAAAAGACCAAGTCATGCTTATTAGCTAAATGGCTGTTGCACTCTAGTTAGCATGCAAAGGTTGTTTCCATGCTGCAGTTAGCTAATAACACATGGTAATTAA
Organism: Pelusios castaneus; assembly: GCA_007922175.1. Taxonomy (NCBI): domain Eukaryota; kingdom Metazoa; phylum Chordata; order Testudines; family Pelomedusidae; genus Pelusios; species Pelusios castaneus. The sequence goes on along the minus strand of ML685816.1, from coordinate 6,869,420 downwards.
TAATCCCTGGAAAAGCATCCTGTCAGCAAGAGCTTTGAGGGTGTTTTCCTAATGCACGGAGATTATTGTCATTAGAATTTTTCTCTTGTGTCAGATAAATGGCTGACAGCATTCACTTTCCAACTCTCTAAGCATAATTTTAAAATTAGCTTGACTACCCTAATTCAACAAGCTGAGGACATTTGGACACACTAACATTTTTTGCAGAAGTCTTATTACAGATTTTTCTGCCCCACTTCATGCTTTTCTCAATGATTTCCTTCAGACTGAATATCCTCTTTCTACTGAATCAAATAACCAATGAGAAAGAGGCTGAGTTGCTAGTTCTGCTATGAATTCAGAATGCAGCCCTTTATGGTGCTGTGCACTTTCTGAGACGTTCATCTCCCAGAAAACATGTACCAATGAGAGCAACTACTCCTGTTCCTACTAAAACTCCATTGCAAAAGTTCAAGACTCATTAAAGTTAAGTATGTGCTTCTAGACAGATACATGCCAATTACATGAAATCTTAATTTAGAAATTCAGCAACAGTTCATTTAAAACACTAAAATTGATTTGCTTAGCAACTGCAGTAGAGAAGTTTAAGTGAACAAAAAGTCATGAAATGCAAAATGTATGCCAGCAAATATCAATTCACAGTTGTTAACTGAAGAGAACAGGTTTGCAGACAATATCAAGAGGTTCCACTTAGATGGATTTTTCACAGTGGTGCTGAATATTAGCCTATTGTTTGGAGTCATTTATATACATTGCACTGAATATAATCCCTACCACAATTAAGCAGGCAGGCTCTTAACTGGGTGTTGGGGGGAATATGGTTTACTAATAGCATTAAAGCAAATGATTTAGGGATTTCAGAATAACTAACAGGCCGTTTTCTGCTTTGGGGCCCATCTGTCTAGCTGTCTAGTGGTATTTGTGATATCATGGCTCAGCACCACTGAGAGAGTGAGAGTGTGTGTGTGTGTGTGTGTGTGTGTGTGTGTGTGTGTGTGTGTGTG
>ML685816.1:6742071-6868406 GCA_007922175.1 Pelusios castaneus | reverse complement strand
TGTGTGTGTGTGTGTGTGTGTGTGTGTGTGTGTGTGTGTGTGTGTGTACATACTCATGGTATTCATTGCAAAGGAAAGAGCACAAAACAAGCTTCTGAACTTTCCCCAAGCTAAGGAGAAATATCATCTCCTACCTAGACCAGTGGTTTTCAAACTTAGGATCAGGACCCAGTACTGGGTCGCAGACCCTCAGGCACTGGGTTGCGGCGCCCCCTGTTGCTACTGCCAAAAGACTGGAATGCATTGCTCAAAGATGTAATTGTTGGGTTGTGGGCATAAATGACTTTTTTCAACTGGGTCCCAAGAAAAAAAGTTTGAAAACCACTGTCCTAGACTAATGTTTCAACTTTTCCCAAATAGCATAACCCTCTGCAGAACCTATTCCGATTGAAACACAGAAATCTGCTTGTTCCCTTTAGAGGACAGGAGAACTGATTCAATGGTTTGATGTCACACCCGTAATTGCCAAGTTTGCCTCAATAAATATTTGCGTCCTGATCCAGCACATCAGAAGAAGTGATTAAGAACTCAGGCGGTTATGAAGCTGATCGGTTGCTGTCTCTCCACTCAGCTAAACAGAACTTGCAAAATTCAGAGGTGCCAACAATCTCTAGCCCAGCTAACCCAGCTAAGGGGGCCTTGTCTGCTCTACACAGGTTTGTCAACAAAAGTCAGCTTTTGAGTGGAGTGTCCGCATGGAAACACTCCTCCCGCTGATGTAACTCCCATGCTACACTGACATCATAAAACTACCTCAATGAGCGGAATAGAGCTTTTTGCAATCAGTAGAGCGAGGCAGTGTCTGTGTGGACTCTGCACTTGGTTATGTTGTCTTAATTGGCCTCCAGTAGGACTCCACAATGCCCAGACTGACTGCTCTAGCCAGCAGTTTGAACTCCACTGCCCTGAAAGCTAAATAGCAGCACTGTAGAAAAGGCTCTGGGGGTTATGGTGGACGGGAAGCTGGATATGAGCCAACAGTGTGCCCTTGTTGCCAAAAAGGCCAATGGCATATTGGGCTGCATCAGCAGGAGCGTTGCCAGCAGATCGAGGGATGTGATTATTCCCCTCTAATTCCCCTCCCCACTGGTGAGGCCGCATCTGGAATACTGTGTCCAGTTTTGGGCTCCCCACTACAGGAAGGATGTGGAAAAATTAGAGAGTCCAGCGGAGGGCAACGAAAATGATTAGGGGGCTAGGGCACATGACTTCTGAGGAGAGACTGAAGGAACTAGGCTTATTAAGTCTGCGGAAGAGAAAACTGAGGGGGGATTTGATAGCAACCTTCAACTACTTGAAGGGGTGCTCCAACGAGGAGGAAGCTAGGCTGTTCTCAGTGGTAACAGAGGACAGAACAAGGAGCAATGGTTTCAAATTACAGCTGGGGAGGTTGAGATTGCATATTAGGAAAAACTTTCTCAGTAGGAGAGTGGTGAAGCATTGGAATGGGTTACCTAGGGATGTGGTAGAATCTCCATCTTTGGAAACATTTAAGGCCCAGTTAGACAATACCCTGGCTGGGATGATTTAGTGGGAGTGGTCCTGCTTTTAGCAGGGGGTTGGACTAGATGACCTCATGACGTCGCTTCTAACCCTATGATTCTATGTTAAGATACACAGATATACGTCCCTCCCTCATTTAAAGGCCTGGGAAATTTTTAAAATTTACAAAAGCTATAAGAAAAATGTTAAAGGATGAAAGCAATCAAATACATACAGATAATCTGAACGTCCATGTATATCAGGTTTGTATTAGAACTGAGGAGTTACAGGCTTGTATAGTCCCTCTGGTGTACGTCTAGTATTTGGATGGGTCTCAGTCCTTTGTTTCACAGCCTCAGCTGTAGATGAGTTGATCCAGAGGTAGATGAAGGCTGGACTGAACGGAAGTGGTGCAATTGGTCTTTGACATGCTGCTTGTGGAAATTTACAGAAATAAGATGAAGTCCAGGGTCACGAGTCACATCCTGCTGACTCCCAAGGTGTAGTCCCTAGCTTCTTTCCCTGGGTTTATTGTATCTTTGAGTTCCCTTACGGGGCCATCAAGCAGCTACTGCTGCAGCCATCCTGTCTAGGGTGAAGCTCAGAAACACAGCACAAGTGGAAATACAGATACATCAAACATATACACAACTTCCGGTACAAATATAACATGTGCACACAAACAATATCATACTACTTACCAAATTACAACCTTTCTATTGCTACCTGACATGGCCTATCTCATATGAATGATTGCAATTTTGCCATATTGATGTTAAATCATATCATAAATGTTCTTCTAATCTAGTCAGTGTCACAACATCTTCCCAGCTGACTCCATGCTGGTTTTTGGCAGCAGACACTCTCCCAGGGGGAATACACTGGAGCTGTTGGCTCTGCCAAGTCTGTGGAGAGAAGGGTTGGTGCAGTTGTAGCATGCCGGAGCAGGGGCATGGAAGGGGCACCCAGCAGTGCATGCTGAGGTCAAGGATCTGAGGCAGGCGTATTAGAAGGCAAGGGAGACCAGTCATCACTGGTGTGGTGCTGGAGATATCCTACTTCTACAAGGAGCTGCACACCATCACAGCAGTGACCCCATCTCCATCACCAAGAGCCCATTGGATACTTCGGGGGGACTGGAGACAGTGGCTAGTGGGCTCAACCCTGATGACAAAGTGGTGGATGAGGAGGTGTAACTGGAGGACAACGTGGTGCGCACAACTGCGTCATCTGGTCGTGTGGCATGTCAGGACCTCTTTTTGATTCTGGAGGGGTCTAGCCCATCCCAGCACTCCACCTCTGGCATGCAGGAGAGGGGAGCTCTAGTAAGTGCTCATTTTTCTTTGATACTGCACAGTGAGACAAGATTGAACTCTCAGGTACTCTGCTATATGGTAGAGGAGGAATAAGGGACAGATATTAACAACAGAGCTTGTGCATCTACAGTGGGACTGTGGCGGAAAAGTTTATTAATATACATGTTAGTGTCCCAGGAATCCTCCATAAAACTCTCTAGGAAACTTTCCTGTAGGTAATCCTCTGCCGAAGGTTGCTTGGCAGAGCTGCCTTATTTCTCCTCCTGCTGTAGGAAACTGCCGCGCTGCCCAGCAATTATTTTAGCAGGGACCAGAGCAACACACAGATGAGCCGCATACAAAGCTAGTCTGAAGCCACACATGGGCAGGAGATGCACCCTTGCATCCTGGGTTACCCTCCGGAGTGAGATATCAGGTTTATTATCATAGCCTGTGGAAAGGTGGTACCAATACTCAGAATAGTCTCCCTAGCCACTTGTAGTAACCCCTCACACAAACCACTCTTTCCCCCCTCTTGCCAATTCCACCAGCCACTCCTCCTCCTGGGAACTCACCATATTTGGGCTTCGTACTGACTTGTGCGCGAGCCAAGGGACAGTGAGAAAGAGTAGCTTTTGTGATTCATGGCTGCGAGTGCACTCACAATACTGTATCTGTTCATTGGTTCTTTGTGTTCTTTAGCTGTGCTTTGAGGACCCATTCTTCCACACTGATGGAGCATCTCCAACAGATAAGGTGGCAAACCAGGAGGAGTAGAGGATATGTTTTGTGAAGCGCTGCAATCAACGGATGCAGTACAGAGCAAAACAAGAGTGTGGGAGGGAAACAGTTAATGACTGAGGCTGGATAGTCTGGAAAGGAGACAGATGAGAAAGTTCCTGGAGGGCCAGGCAGAGATGATGAAGTCACTTATTCACCTGCATTCTGAGTGCATGACTCTCCCTGCAGTACAGAACTCCATTCCATGTCCTCCACAAACTCCCCCACTGTATTCCTCACACGTGCCCGTCCCTCATACTACCCCAGGCTCTCCATGCCGGGGGACTGCTTTCCCAATGACATGTGGAGTTACAGACAGCTGTGAGAACCCTAATTGCAAAACTGTTCCTCATTGCCAGGTCCTCTTTGACCAAATTAGTGTTTTGTTCCTATTATTAAACTTGAGACTTTGAAATAAAATGAGTCTTTATTTTGGTCAGACACACATCGGTCAGATCGAACATTCAAACAGTGGCTCTAGGTAGGAATATTTGCTAAGTACAATTAACTCTCAGGAAGCAATCATTACCAGAACCCCCTTGGTGGACTTTCCAACTCCAGACTGATTTGTGACTGACCAGTAGCAGGCTGGAGTTACCTGCTTCCACACAGTGATCACCACTTGCTTTTCCAAAGTGAGGGCAACTCTTATTCTGTGAGCGCCTCATACAGTGCCAGGAAGGTGGACTGGAACATCTAAAAGTTCTGCCACCACTGTGCATCATTATATATGCCTCATGATGAGATCTCATCACTCAGCGCTTGTTTCCCGAGTCCAGAACAGAAGATCCACCACTGTAAGCTGTTCTGTGAAGGCCAACAGCAATCTGGATTATTTATTGTCATGGCAGAGAGCAGAGCAGGCATCATGCAGCTCATGAAATACTGCTGGACCAGCTGTGTTGGGTTTCACACTGCTTCACCAGACTGGTCAGCAGCTCAGGATCCAAGCTATCGGGCAGAGATGGTGAGTGCATAGTTTACACGGGCTGTTTGAAAAATGGCGTGAAATGACGTCATAAACCCATGGGATGGGATGGAAAGAACTACATCACAGTATGGTGAGCGCCAGGGGCGTTGCTGCCCTGAAAAAATGGTTAAGGGCCTGGGCCCAGGCCGTCGCACTGGCCCCATCCCCTGCTGTGCCGCCACTGGCCCAGATCCCCCCTGCCCCCCCTCGGGGCTTAATCTGTCACTGGGTCCCCAGCCAAAGGCCGAATTGGGCTCCTGCCACTGCCAGCCCCGGGGGCCAGATTGGGATCCTGCTGCCGAAGCTGGCTGGCAACCCGGCCCTCTGTCCCCAGCTGGGATCAGGGCCAGTGCCAGATCCTCAGTGCTGCTACCAGCATCCCGGCCCCACGTCCCAGCTGGACTCAGGGTTTATGCCCATGTGGCCAGTGCCAGCGACGCCCATGGTGAGCACCTCCCCATGATGCACTGCAATCTGTTCCCAGCGCTCCCTTGCAAAGGGTGATGAGTTGCACAGTGGGATAACTACCCACAATGCAGTGCTCTCCGTCCATGACTGTGGATGCGTTAGCCGACACATGGAGCATTGTGGATGTGCACAACGGATGTTATTAACGTGGCGTAGGATTGCTGTTGTAACTTACGTCAAGCTAACTCAGTAGTGCAGACATGGCCTAAGTCATGGATATGACAAGCTGTAACCGTGGATCTCTAGTTCTGAACTTATCTCCGTCACACAATTAGCCAAATGTGCCTGTTACAACTAGCGACACCCTATGATAACCAATGGGCTCTGTTAACGCCACATTTAGCTGTTCTCCTTTCAAACTCACCAGCACCATCTGCGGCTCAAAGTGGTAAAGTGCAGCAGAAACTATTGAACGGAGGCTTCTCACAGGACTGGCCCCCGGTTGACCAGTTTTTGGAGCCGTATTTCACTAGATTTTGTTCATGGCATTTGCCTGGTGTCTATTTGTGTGGGGTTCAGTGAGTTTAATCTTAGAGGTGAACATTTTAAGATTGTGTGAAGGGAATCATTGTGTTACAATCAAAGCACCTTGATTAAACATCACACCACTTCACTTTCCACCCCCGTTCCACCAGGCCTTGACTGCACCACTTTAACTATACCAAATATCATTCCCTTCGTGTGGGTAAGGTCATATTTGTACAGCTCATCGCTTGTGACCAGCTACTTATACTGGTATAACTGTATTTGTACTACAGGTTGCGCCATTACAGTTATTTCAGAAAAAAATCATATCCCGAACTGTATGTTTTATTGTACAAAATCCGTGTGTAGACCTGGAATTACACTGAGGCATCTTACACATTCAAACATGGACTGTCAATTTTTGTGTATTCACTAGGATCCTCAATGCGCTAGGTGCTGGACAAATGCAGAGCAAGACAGAGTCTTCTGTATCCTTTCAGCCCACTCCTTGTGACATGAAAGTCCCATTGTCTCTTTGATTAGATAAAGGTTTCCAAGTAGATTCCAAGGCTGGGGATCCAGAACCCAACTGCTGGCATCCCGATGTGGCCTCCGTCAGTGCTGGGGTTGGGGATCTCAGGCTCAGTCGCTGCTGGTGGCCCAACGTGGCCCCCACTGGGGCTGGGAATCCCCCATGTGTTCCCGGCCCTGCCACCACCAGCCCGATCAGGGGCCGGGGTTGCTCAGCCGCTGCTGGCCAAAGCCCCGAGCCTGGGCCCCAAACCTATTTTGGGGCAGCGACGCCCCTGGCAGAGTGATAGCATTGATCCTCACTGACAGGGTGGAGAGTGTATCTGCAGGGCTGCTGGATTTACTAGGCTTCAGTGCTTCAATTTATGTTGATTCCATTTACAGAAAGGCTTGGACTTTTTTAAAAATAGAGTTTTAGATGCTGCTTCTGGATATCTGAGGGAATCTAGGAGCTCATAGAAATAGCCATGCTGGCTCAAACCAATGGTCCAGGCCAGTATTCTGTCATCTGGCAGTCACTAGTGCCTGAAGCTTCAGAAGGAATGAAAAGAACACAGTAATTTCGAGTCAGTGATCTATCACCTGTTGTCCAGTCCCAGCTTCTAGCAAATGGGGGTTTAGGGACAGCGAAAGTAGGTGGTGCAGCCCTGACCATCTTGGCTAATAGCTATTGGTGAATCTCCTTGCATTGTTTTTGTAACTGTGCAGGGTCCCAGGATATTAGAGAGACAAGGTGGGTGAAGTAGTATCTTTTATTGGACTAACTTCTGCTGGTAAGAGAGAGACAAGCCTCTTAGCTTACATAAAAATAAAAGATATTACCTCACCCACTTGTCTCTCTATTGATGGACCTATCCTCCATGAACCAATTCCTTTTTGAACCCGGTTATACACCGCATGAATTCCACAGGTTGACGGTGTGTTGTATGAAGATGCTCGTTTTTCTTTTAAACCTGTTGCCAATTAATTTAATCTGAGGACTGCTGATTCTTATGTTATGAAAAGGGGTAAATGACACTTCCCTCTTCACGTTCTCTGTACCAAACAATTTTACATAACCCCTTAGTCATGTACAATGAACAGTCCCTGTCTTTTTAATCTTTCCTTGTATGCAATCTTTCATGGTATTTTTTCCCCCATCTCTGCACCTTTTCCACTGAACATGCTTAGACATGACAATTACCTCTGTCAGAATATTTCCTAGTGTCACACAGGAAGTCTGTCACAGAGCTGGGATTTTTTTAACACCAACAATTTAGGTTGATCTAGCTACATCCCTCAGTAGTGTGAAAAATTCACAGCTGAGAGACGTAGTTAAGCCGACCTAAATCCTGGTGTAGATACTGATAAGAATTCTCTCGTCAAGCTAACTAGTGCCTCTTGAAGGAGTGGATTTACCACAGCACCAGAAAGACCTCTTTCATTGCTCTGGTAAATGTCTACTCTGCAGCACAATGGGACTGTGGCAGTTGTAGTGTAGATATACTGTTAAATGGCTATAGCACAAATGGGCCCTGATCACTAATCGGTACCTCCAGGTGCTATTTAAAATCCAAATAAAAATAATAGTAAACTGGGTTCAATGCCATACTCCGCCACAGGTTGGATAAGTTTGGACAAGTCACTCAGTGCCCCAGTTGTAAAATGAGGCTAACATCACTACTGCTATCCGACCTCACAGGGGTGTTTGTGAGGTCCTTTTCTACAGCAACAAGGAGAGGCCATGAAGACAAATAGATGTCTATTACTCATGCCAGTGCTTCTTGTCTTTCTGGGGAACTTTTACCAATAGAGCAATAATTGCCTAACAAACTTCCATCATGACAACTGTGGATTAACCACCCTTGAATCAATTACCAACCAATCTGTAACAGTCCAACATTTCAAACCTCCAGAGGGCAGTAACAATATGCTTCTGGACTGCGCCTCTTTCATTTAGGTGTACTGGAGCTCAGTGGTTGTGGGGAGCTTCTTTTACAGCTGAAGTAATCTTGCTTTCCTCATATGAAGGTTCAGGGCTCACTCCTGGTCATCACATTTCTATCATAATAGATTCCCACCTCTCTATGCCTCCAGCCTGGACCTCCATAGGGGAAAAAGCATCAACGAAGTCCACGTCTCTTTATTCACAAGGTGCTTGCCTATTCTCTTTCTGCTTGTAATATCAAGCTGCCACTGTCTTCTCTGGGCAAAAAGCCATCCCTGAAACATGACTTCATTCCCTTTGGCAGCTGCATGCCAGAGAAACATTGTCTCCTTAAAAAACAGTAGCAGTCAGTTCCAGTTGCTAGACTGAATGGGATCCTTACTTGACAGCACAAAGATGTAACACCACACTAGCCTGGGGTCCTGCTGGGAAATGTATTTCTTGGGTCTTGACCAACCACAATCCCCCAAAGGGATGGACAAGTTGTCCCACAGTGCCCTAAACCCAGAAAGTGGTGCAGTGAGTTATGTGGTCCCATGAAATCTGGGAAACTCACCCTTAGAAATCTTTGTATATCTCATGTTTAGATACAACACCAGGGTGGACATGGGAAGTAACAGCAGGGATATGGAACTCAGCTGCTGTTTTGTAATGTGGTCATGCTCTGTTAAATAAGGGTTAATCTACATGGGCAATTCAGAAGCATAAACATAGCAGTATAATTCTGTCAGCATAGTTATGCTGGTATATTCCCAATATAGCCAAGCCTTTAAGATAGAGGAAGATGCCTAAGGCCTGGTCTACACTTAAAATTTAAAGTAGGGTGACCAGACAGCAAGTGCCAAAACTCAAGGTAGGGGGTAGAGGGAAATAAGTGTCTATTTAAGACAAAGCCCAAAATACTGGGACCATTCCTCTAAAATCAGGACATCTAGTAACCCTAATTTAGCATGACCGAGTTATGTTGTTCATTGGATATGAAAAATCCACATAACTAAGCACTGTAGGTAACAGATACAGTTACATTGATGGACGAATTCTTCTCTCTGGTTGCTCTGCCATTCTGGGAAGTAGATTACCTACAACAATAGGAAAAAAAACCCTTCCGTCACTGTAGGAAGCATCTACACTATGGTGCTACAGCATAGTTGCAGCCCTCCCACTGCAGGGCTCATAGTGTAGATATGGGCTAAGACTTCCACAGAGAACACTGCTCTGCCTTCTTCAAACAAAATGTATGTGTCTCAGTGCCACCTTTCTCTCAGGACAACTCCTGTTAACCAGAATACAAACACTGAAAATAGAGAACAAAACAAATATTAACAAAATATCCACATTCACCTCTAAATGTTTCGCAATATAAATATTTGTAATAATTATTCCAATGCTATGCTAACAAATATATTGTTCTACTTAGGCATGTCAGCAACTAGGTTTGAGCCCAGAGCTTTCAGATACCCTCTACCACTTCTGCTATTATAGTGACTGATGTGGGAGGTATGATGTTACCCTCTGTGAAAAGCAGCCAGATCTAGGGCTAAAACATGCTTTATTATAACTCTTTGTGAACTAACACAAGAATGTCAGGTAGCAGGATTCCTGATTTCTGTTCCTGCTTCTGTTAGCAGAGTATAACCTAGTCGCTAGAGAGAACAGCAAATATAACAATGCCCCTTCCTCACTCAGCTGTAGGAACTGGATCTAGGATCTCAAAGCATGCCTCTACTATAGCACAGCAGTACACAGTAGGGTGGTGGTTGTAGCAGTCTCACAAATCTCTGTATGCAGTCCAGCTACCAGAAAAGACAAAGATCCATATAATGATAGTGGGAGTTTCACAAACAGATACTATGGCAAAACGGCAGCATGGATGAACCTTTAGCTTATCTTCCTAGAAGTCTTGATTTATAGCCAGCTCTGGCCCACACTCTACCATAGCAAAAATATTGAAAGTCCTGTGGCACCTTAAAGACTAACAGATTTCTGCAGGCATAAGCTTTTGTGGGCTGTAACCCACTTCATCAGATGCAGCCCACAAAAGCTTATGCCCGGAGATATGTGTTAGTCTATGATGTGCCACAAGACTTTCACTGTATACAGATTCACACAATTACCCCTCTGGAACTCTCTCCCAGGGGTGAGCGATAGGGCCTGTGCACTCCAGCTGTGGGGATGTACCGAGTGAGCTGTGAAAGGCAGCAAGGGTGGGATGCGAAGCTGCAATGTGGGAGGTGGTCGCTGAGAGCCTGGTTCCTGATCCCTAGGTGCTAAGGGAAGGCTCCACACTGCGGCAGAACAGTCAGCCCCTGGCAGGCTGGATGCCCAGCATCGGGGCTTTGAGGGGGGTCGCCCCCCCAGGACGTGTGGCACCAAGGATGGGATGGCTTTTAAGTCAGGGATCAGCTGGCCTGGAGCAAGAGGCCTAGTAGGCAGCAGAGCTATGTTGGGAGCCCCGCTCTTGAGCCTGGGGGCCTATGCTGCGAGGCTCAGGCTCAGGGGTGGGGGGTCAGACACGGGGCGCAGGCAACCCCCAAGCCAGCCCCTTTACATTCACACGTTTGTTTGTTGCCTCGGTAGTAATGGCCGCCACCGTCACATGACAAGTTGCTCGGGGAGTATTATGACCCAAGGCGCTTGCCATACTGGGCGAGAGACAACGACGCCCCCCATTATCTCACGTGCTTCCGGGAAAGTCTATTTCCGGGTGGAAAGAGGCCCCAAGCGGAAGTGCTGGTGCGTAAGGCATGAGGAGGAGGATCGGGTCAAGGGGGAAAGCCGACGTTCCGCCCCACGCGGTGCGACTCCAGCCAATGCCGAGGGACGGTGCCTCGCCACGGTAGGGGCGGGGCGAGCGGGTGACCTAGAAGATTGGGCACCACGAGTCACGTGGCAGGGGTGGAGGCAGACAGAGCCCCGCCTCACCCGGCAGCCAATGAGAGCTGCGCCCGCGGCTACAACCGGAAGTGGGGGCGGGGGTAAGTAAGTGCGCGTGAGCTTTCGCCGCTCCTGTCTCCTTCTTCTGCGGTGGTGCCACAGGCCGGGCGGGTGCGGGTGTGCGCGAGCGCGGGAAGAGCGACGCTCCGTTTCCTCTCGGGTGGTAAGAGGCGGGCGTGGCGCGCGCCGCAGGAGGCGTGGGCGGGCGGGCGGTTCCTGAGCCGGGCCCGCGTGGAGGCCCTGTCCGTCTCCACACCCCTGACCCTCCCCCCAAGCCGGGGCTCGAGCGGCGTCTCCAAATCCCCTCTTCCCCTCCCCCCTCCCCGCGTTCGCCGCTGCTGCCGCCCAGCCTAGGGCCGCAGGACGGGACCCCGCTGCGTGGCTGAGGCGTGGGCTGCGGCCGGGGCGGGTAGTTTCCTGAATGTATCTGCAGCGCAGCTAAGCGTCTCCCTCTTCCCCCCCCCCCCCCTACCCCGTTACAGTTTCGGCTTCGCCCCGCCCTCCCCAGTTTATCCTGCTCCTGCTAAAACGGCTCCCCCGTTTCCTTGTCTAGGGCCCGTTGACGTACCCTGCACCATGGCTGATGAGATCGACTTCACCACCGGGGACGCTGGGGCTTCCTCCACCTACCCCATGCAGTGCTCTGCGCTGCGCAAGAACGGCTTCGTTGTGCTCAAGGGGCGTCCTTGCAAAATCGTTGAAATGTCGACCTCGAAGACTGGCAAGCATGGTCATGCCAAGGTAAACAAGACTGCCTTTCTGATTCCTGTCCTGGGGACTAACATTTCTTTCAGTGACTTCATAGTTGCACAAATAATGTTAGGTATGTAATTCGAAGGTCACCTCTCAAATCCTTGCATGTGCCGTGGGGCATGTTTTCTGTGCCATTAAGTCCCAGCCCTACAACAAATTCAAACAGAGTAGTATGCAATACAGGACCACATGTAAGCTCAGTCTAGCAATGAATCTCGAAGTTTATATGTGGTAGACTAGGGTTTGTGGACTTGATGGAAGGGCTCTGAGAAGGTGAGGGATAATGCGGAACTGGCCTTGCCTAGGGAAGGATTGGAAGCTGTTAACTAGTACATGTTAACAGCTGAGCATAGGCGACTCAGGGTGCCTCTGATGTGCTTTAATGGGTTATACTGAGACCTTGAATAGACTTAGCAAATCATAGTTTAGCCCAGTGGTTCTCAGCCTTTTGCGGGTTGCGACACACTTGATGTCATGTCATGACCCTATGGGATACACCAACCCCAGGCTGAATCCAGCTATCTCCTTCGCTCTCTGTGACACACTGACTGCTGTGTGGTGACACAATAATGTGTCCTGACACAGTACTTGAGAACCACTGGTTTAAACAAGAATCTAAAACTAAGGTGCAGTATGGAAGGGGTCAGACATTTAGATGAGACTATATCTAAATGGCTTGGCTAGGTAGACCTATCCTTCACTAGGTTGTTACGTTTAGCTAATTGTCATTAATTTGATGCATTTAATGTGTTTTTTGGAGGCTGGTTTGAACGCTCCCATGTCTCTGTTCTAAGTGACAAATACTCAATTTTAATCACATACTGAGTACTTGTACAAACGTATAGTCAGACTTGATTTACGCATGTAAATCATATCTAACTAGTAACCAACTGAAGTTAACAGCAATGAACTGAAGAGATGAAAAAATCTAGCAAAACAAACAAGGAGTCTGGTGGCACTTTAAAAGACTTTCTCCCACAAAAGCTCATGCGATAAATAAATTTGTTAGTCTTTAAATGTGCCACCAGACTCCATATTTGTTTTGCTGGCCTAGACTAACATGGCTACCCCTTTGGAACTTGAAAAATATCTAGAACTACACCAACCATGGGAGTAGTAAAGAGATACATGTGTTTAGAGGAAACGCAATATCATCACTTTGGAAAGTTCTGATCAGACCCTCAGGCCTGATCTGAAGCTGATGCCTAGATCCACCTCAGTACATCACTCAGGGCTGTGTGGTGATTACCTGTATCAGTGGAAAATATTTTTTCTATTTATGTAAGATGTGTTTGTGCTATGGTGCTGTAGCTGTGCAGCTGTGAAGGCTATAGTGTAGACATACTTTTGGTTAGTATCTATTTAAGAAACTATGCTTAAAGCTAGTTTCGGTATTAATGTATATCGACAGCAGGAACATATAACCTTAACATAAGTTAAGTGATCAGATTTTGATGTTTAAGAGGACCTTGTATTTTAGTCAGTTGATGTTTACAGTTTATGACCCTATTTACTGGAGGGTTTGGTTTACATTCCATTGTGAACTAATACTCATTCAGCCCAGTTTGTGCTGGAGTCTCATGGGAGTCCTAGTATAGACATGTAACAGCCCAGACACACCTAAAACCATAGCAAAAAGGCTTGCTGTGAACAGGGTGGTGTTGGCAATACTGGGGAGTTTCTGGAAATGCCCCTAATACTGGGGGAGAGGGGCTTAAATACCCTATTTCCCCTTCAGCTTAGGCCAAATCTGAAAGATGAAGTTTCACTCTCTATTTATACCAGCAAAATCTTTTTTTTTTTTTTTTTTTTTTTTTTTGCTGTGGGTTCATCTTGTACTGAGAAAAGAGATCTTTTATCAACATAATCTGACTCTACAATAAGGCTTTTTATGGCATTGCTGTACTGGTTAGGAGTGACTTCCTTTATGAAGGCAAAAATTTAAGTATAGACCCAGCTTCAGTCTGCAATCTAGCGATGACATTTTAGCCTTGCATGGAATACTAAGACTCCAATTTTTTTACTCTTCTCTATATAACACATCTTTCAGGCCATAGCCATATATGAAAAGAAATGGGATCCATCAGAACTTTTCTCCTTTTCAGGTTACCAATAGACTTTTTGACTAAAAGTCCTTGCCCCTCCCTGTCATTGAAGTGCAATCAGTTTTGTTTAACTTGAACTATTGTCTTGAATAGCAGGCTACCAGTGGCTTATCCAAAGTGGACAAAACTAAATGTTTTTTTACTACTGTTCTTGCAGGTCCATTTGGTTGGTATTGATATCTTCACTGGCAAAAAATATGAAGATATCTGCCCCTCCACTCATAACATGGATGTTCCAAATATCAAGAGGAATGACTATCAAGTGAGTCAATATACTGATGATACTGCTAGACAACTTCCTAAATGTCACCATGACACATTTCAGATGCTCCAAGTAAACTAGCTCCACTTTCTTGCTCTTTTCTCTTGGTAGTCTTTACTCCCCTGCTGACCGTGCTAGTGGTCTAAAGTTCTGGCCTGAAGTCTGGGATGTTAATTTTGTTTTGCAGTCAGGGAGGTTGATTTTTAGAAGGGGGAAAGAAGAATGGTTAAAATACCTGGGGATGGGAAAGTATCTTTAGTTCAAGGGCTAGAAAAGACTTATCTGGAGTAAGATTTCTGAACTTCCTTCGGAGCGGCATATTTTCTTTAGGCTCTATTTGGTGATCCCCATTGATTTTTCTTTCAAATTGAAGTTAACTTGAACCTTGCAGGTGGCACTTCTCCATTCTGCTCCTCCTGGGTATTATTGTTCAGTGTAGTTGGAAATAACTGGTTCAGATTTCTTTAACCTATTAGCTTTTTCAAAGTGTTAGAAAGGTGCTGGCAACAAGTAACTAGTTCTAACATCTGCATGCCACCTGCCAGTCTACTTTTCATTTCTCAATGCTATAGCTCACATCTTGAGAGCCAAATTTTTAGCCTTGTCACCTCTATTAAGGCTTTAGGCAGCATGAAATGACAACTGATGAGTCAGAGTGCACCGAGTTAAGCATCTTAGAACCTGG
Organism: Pelusios castaneus; assembly: GCA_007922175.1. Classification (NCBI taxonomy): domain Eukaryota; kingdom Metazoa; phylum Chordata; order Testudines; family Pelomedusidae; genus Pelusios; species Pelusios castaneus. Next base: position 6,853,749 of record ML685816.1, on the reverse strand, counting down.
GACACTAGAAGTCAGTCAGCTGACTTAGTTCTAATGACTTCAAAAGATGGATCACTCTAAAGTGGTGAGTCATGGAAGATGGTGGCAAAATATGGTGGAGCTCACTTGGAAGTCTTCAGTGGGTGTTTTTTGTCCAGATCAAATGATATCCTCATTAGTATTAACTAGCAGACCCAAAGTCGGATGGTTATAGATGCTAAGCTACATCCCCTTATCAAGGCCTATTCGTTTTTGTTCCAGTGTGCATTGTGTTCTCTGCACCCTATTGTGTACATGTTTTGGATAATAACCTCATTGGAGCTCTTGGTCCTACAACCCAAGCACTAAATCACCATTTTATAGAACTTCAGCTTCCACTTTTATATTTTCAGGACTTCTGTTCTGGAACTTCAGCTTCCACTTTTATATTTTCAGGACTTCTGTTCTGGCTATTTAGCTTCACCTAGAGGTCCTTCTCGTTGTTGAATAGTCAGGCCCCTCTTTCTGTTAGGAATATAAATCTTGATGTGTGCTAAATATGATGTAGTCTTAGGGATAATTCTAGGCTTTTGGCATCCAAAATTAGTTACTCTCTACTGTATTGCCATTTAAAAAACTAGACATTGCCATTTTCTGTAGAAAAGATAAGCTCTCTAGCATCTTCATGATGTAGACAGACAGTTCTCAAGTACCGGTACTTAGTATATTGAGCATGCATCTCTTTTCTATGCTTCACCACGATTAGTGAGGAAAAATCTAGTTTGTCATTTAAATATCAAATTTTACTTGACAAATTCAACTGTTTCTAACCTTTTGAATGAAAAGATGTGCCTCTAGAATACAAAACTGACCTTTAAAGCTCTTAAAAAACAAACAAAAAAACCCAACCCCCTCCCCCCAAACTCAGTTCAAAGTAATTGTAATTGTGTCCTTGTGAAGTAGCCCTTAAGAGCTAGAAGTAAAAACCACTGCAGTGTTTCATTCAGATAAATGGAATGTTATTTGATTGCTTAGAGAAATTCATTCTCTGAATCAGCAGGTTGGCCTGTTCGTTTTATAGTCATGCTAGCATCCATGACAGTATTATCCGTGTGCTTAATAATTTGACCCCTGAAAACAAATGTGCAACTTAACTTAGTTTAGCAAAGATAGTAGCTTTCAATCCCTTTTCTTGAAAGGTTGCTTAAGACTGTCAAATGGCATGATTTGCACACTTGTCATGTTGATTCAAGTATAATTTCCTAACAGTCTCAACTTCTGTTGTATTAGAGGCATGGGGTGGCCTAGTTTTAATATTCAATACACTGAATTAATAAAACTAGCAAATCTTGCTACTCAAACCAATTAGCAATATGAAACTTCTAAAAACACACTTCTTCCTGTAGCTGATCTGTATTCAGGATGGCTACCTCTCTCTGCTGACAGAAAGCGGTGATGTTCGTGAGGATCTGAAACTGCCAGAAGGTGAACTAGGCAAGGAAATAGAGGGGAAATACAATGCTGGTGAAGATGTACAGGTAAGAACAGAAAGCAGCCAAGGTGCTGCCAAAGGGCAAATTTAAAGGGTGTCTGCTTTCCACATGATTCTATGAAGAATGGCCCTGGTCTCTTATTTTCACAATGTGAATTTGGAAGCATACCAGCTTTCCACACTCAAATGCCTTCCTACCGCTATTTAGGAGAATAGTTGCTTCCAAATGAACCTCCATAGCCCAGTGCAAGCAGTTAATGGTGGTCTCGTTTCTGTGATTGATGGTGAGCTTCCTGGTTCTCACCTCAGTAGCATTTACATGTGTCCAGACTCTGCTGTGCTGCAAACTGAAATAACAAGCCAAGTTAGACAAAACCCTGGCTGGGATAATTTAGGGGGAGTGGTCCTGCTTTTTAGCAGGGGGTTGGACTAGATGACCTCGTGAGGTCCCTTCCGACCCTATGATTCTAAGTTAAGGCCTCATCTAAATGTAAATTTTGCTGGCATAGTTGTGTTGTAGGCTGTGGGAACACAGGTGGGGGTAGGGATCACATCCTTGAGCTGCATAGTTATAAAAGTAAAAGCTCTAATGGAAATGCAGCTTATGTGAGCAAAAGCACATAGATACTAGTATAAACTGTATCTCCACTAGGAGGCTTTACCACTATAAGTAAGCCTAGTTCTCCTTAAAACCTACATAAGAGAAGAACCTAGAGCTGCCATCACTTAACAGAGGGCCAGGCAGCAAGGCAAAGAAAGGCAAGCATATCCAGGGAGAGAAGGTGTCATAGGGCCAAGTGGAATGACCAAGTGTAGAAAACTTACTTGCATTAAAAACATAATTTTCCATATCATCTGTAGTTGCTGCTGCTTAAACAAGAGAGGAGGTGGGAGAGGAGTCCCTCCAACATTAGTTTTTAGTGGTGTGCCTTTTAATTGTTTATGGATAGCTCATGTTTGTCTTCTTTTTTTTAGGTGTCAGTCATGTGTGCGATGAGTGAAGAATATGCTGTAGCCATAAAGCCCTGCAAATAAATGAGATCTCCAGGCTCGAGCAATTGCTCAGGTCCAAAAAACCCACAGATCTTAAATTTGGTTCTGATTGTCACCAAAGCTATGGCCTTCACAAGCAACCTCATTTATTTTTGAATTGTTTCAAAATAGTGCTGGATTCTGGATTAGTGTGCAGGCTGACTGGCAATTTTCATAATCACTGAGGTTTTAATTCCTTATGACTTGTGCAACTCAAACATGCCTGTAGTTTTCAGTTCATGGGTCCAAGAAACCTGATGAAGTTTAATTCATTAGTGGGGTATATTTTCTTTGCTTGAGCAAAACATGTCTGTCTGTATGAACAGACAATGTACAGTATTCAGGGGGTTTTAGGTAAGATTGTAGAAGGTATCTAGGATTAGAAATTAACCTAGAACATAAATAGTATTTAGTTTTTTGACATAACATTTAGATGGAACTGACATAAGATATAGAATTGTTTTAACTTAGACATTAATATTTTGTGAATTGGGATTCTCAGTAAACTGTGGGTTCCAGTCACATTTCTTAGACTATGAAACTCAAGTGATTTAAAAAAAAAAAAAAAAAGCCAATTAGCTTGACAAAGTCCTGGTGGCCATGTGCAACTAACTGTATTACCTCTGTTATACTCTTCTTTTGCCAACTTGTTGGCTTACTTATTGTAACTCTCTAAAAATGGTGTCAAAACCCATCCTTGGTGTAGGCAGTCAGAATGTTGTGTGGATATTACAAAACCAGATTAAAGGTGCACAAAAAGGTGGGATTAGATGTTAAAATGATAGACTTTCACTCGAGGCCTTTGTCAGACTTACAAAAATAATAAAAATAGAAAAATCAGTTCAGTTGCTCTCATTGTATTTATCTTAAACTATAAAAAGGAGTGACTGACTCTACAGGAATCTCTTACAGTGCTTCCAGCATTAGGTGTAAATGTTCAGGTTCTAACTACTTTTATTTTGTAGCACAAGGAGAGTATAGATTTTTGACAACTTTTTTTAAAAATTAACATGAATTGTAGCATTGGAACTTAAATGTGAATCTTGTATAAAGGAAACTTAACTAATATAAATGCAAACTGTTTTGCAATTTAAAAGTAAAATATAGGAGTGGCAGACATATAAAACACAATCATGGTTCAAATACAAGAGCAGTAATGGAAATAAGTTGCATCTGTTTTAGAAATATACATGGCAGAAGCTAGCTTGCCATCAACATAGCGGTTGTTCCTGACTACACATTTATAAATGATTTAGGCATGATTTCATTAACTGGTTAATGAATAACAGACAACATGAAAAGCTCTGCAAAACTTAACAGAACTGTCACTAGCTTGACATCTTGTGCTTTCTGTATGGTGCTTCTTACATCTGAATTTCATTCTACTATAGATTAGTTCTCTCAGGTTAGGTCATGGATTAAACTTTGCCACGTTTCCCTATAAGGAGGCTTGGAAGAACTAGATTTTTTTTTAATATAAAGCATTTTTATCAATTTCAAATTTCAGTTGTAGGAAATATTGGGTGTCTAATATCTAATGACAGCAGATACTGAGATTAAAAGTTAAATTATAATGTTGAAAACAAATTTGCAATATCACCTGTCAAGATGCACAGATAAATACTTCAACCTAACTTCTCAAACACCATTTTTCTTTACCTGGAAACTCTGTTCCTCAATGGAAACGTTTCATTTTGGTTTGGGCATGGTTGAATGGATGTTTGCTGACATTTATAGATTAAAAATCTGTCCTTCCAAATTTACTTATAATGAACCTTTTTATAAACTTGCCTTAAGCTTCAGGACAATTTAAATATTGAGAGTGCTGCCCTTGCAAAACATGCACAGTTCTCTTGCTTCTCCTGGCAGCAAGAGTCAAACTTCATACTGCTATAAACTAGCTTAAAACTGGTTTAACTTAGCAATAGGAACTCTCCAGCCCACTAAAGGCTTTGGAGTGGCGCAACTGTCTCATCTTCTGAACTGAACTTTGACTAGTTTTTATATACATCACGGTAGACTACAATAAACCTTAGTGATGTAAAGTAAAACAGACGAAGTTCCAAAGGGAACTTGGAGAAGGTATGCATGTTCCATAATAGGAGCAGAGAAGCATCATGTAACCTAGGCCAGCAATAAACAGCTACCTTACTATCTTCAAAGTCCAGTATCTGCAACAAGCAGTCAAATATCACTACATATTTCTGCCTGGCTTATAGGTGTTGTGACGTGCAACAGTAAACTTGATTCTTGGCTCTTGCCCCTATTATAGGCTAAAATTGGCATAATCAATAGTGTTCTTAATAGCTGAGCCCCAATTCTAACTGCTCTCCTTGTCTTCCACTAACCTACTAGGAAGTGGCATTCCAGAGGAGAGGGGAGCAGTAATGCTTGTTAAGAAATGCTTCAGTATCTCATGATACGAGTCTATAATGGCCATTGACTCTGTAGCTGGTCTTAAGGGCAAGCTGAGGGGCCAGTGACCAGCTGGTATGTCTAACACTGATATAAACAAGCTAATGCAAGTTCTGGCTATTACAGCTATATTAAAATAATTCCAACAGCAGTTCAAAGCCAAGATAAATTCAACTTCCAGGGTAGTATCTTACTGACCTAGTACACTTTTAAAGACACGTACAACTAAAACATTTGATGCAGTTGGCCCACAAGTCTCTCTCTCAAAAATAGAGGTCTTGCTATTTCAAAGTAGTCCCTTAGTAGGGAGATTCCTTAAGACTAAAAGGCAGTTCTAACTACTGTCCTCAGTTCTGCAAAACATGGCTTTTGACATGACAGTGCTTCTCCAAATGAGTTTGATCTGTAGCAGTCTTTCATATGACTAAATACTTCTTGCTTTTCCACCTTTAAAACACTTGGAGATGAATGAAAGTGCAGTTATTAGGTGGCCACGCACATGGAATTGCCTGGAGAAAATTCATAAATCTGAGTAGTATTGCGGAGCTAGTCTACACTTAAAATGGCACGGCTGTATCAGTGTAGCTGTTTCACTGTGTGAGTATTTGTGCAGGTAAATTGTGTCAAGGGGAGAGTATTCTCCCCCCGACATAATAAAACCACCTAAATGGGTGGTGGAAGCTATGTTGGTGGGAGATGCTCTCCTGCTGACTGAGCACACAAGTGTTCATGCTAGCAAAACTCACATTGCTCGGGAGAGGGGGTCCCATGACTCCTGAGCGACAACTTCTGCTGGCATAAGTGACAGTGTAGTTAAGGCTTGAGAGACTTCATCAGTTATGTTAGCGTTATGTTTTAATAAACTTAGAACAAATGTTTGAGCCATTCCTTTAATAGTAAGCTATTTCAGCCTACTGTCAATACTTATATTTACAATCAACTCTAAATTTGCTACTAGTAGCAGTTCACATTGCTGTATCTTCATGAAATTCCTGGCCCAAACTCAATGAGGGTGAATTTCTTGCTCCGCTTTAAAACAGATCTTGTCCTGTACCTGGTTGGTACCACTAGCTTTTTTAATCAACTTGCTGCTACTGAAACATGAAAATGGTGAACTCTAACAGCAGCTGCTGCAGTACCCTAAGTAAAAAAGCTGAAAATGAGGGGGGTTAGGAAATTCTTTCACTCCTAAAGTTACACTTCCATGGCACCAGTCTTTTTAGGGGTCTTGTCGTTTCAATTCTTTAAATGTACTGTAGACTATTTTTGCCTCAAATGTTGATAAATATTTAACAACTTAAATAGACCCCTTTTAATTTTTGCTTGTTATGATGGCTTTTCAACTAGACTATTGCTAGTCAAGCCATGATTTGAATGCATTGTTCTCAGGGCTGAAGTTTATTTTAACTAACTGCTTGCAAGTCTCTTCCAGAGTTTTTTCTAATCCATGTAGTAGCTTGTAGCTTGCCCAAGATGGTGCAGTTTATATAGTCTCATTATACCGTGTTCTACATAATCTGTAAAGGAATCACATTTGGGATTAGATCAAACTGCTGTAGTTAGGTTTACTGAAGTCAAGTATGTTAAGTATTAAATTGATTTTAAATTCAATAACTCATACTTTCTGTTGAATAACTAGAATGTAGCTTGTTTCAAGAATTCAGGTTTGGTAAGGAAGATGCAGTGTGTCCTTACTATTAAGACTATTGGGTATCACAGTGAATTTTATGTATTAAGGCAATTTTAATGACGATATAAATTGTAAGATGAATATATTATGCTGAACATATGGTGGAATTTAAGTTTTGCATAGTACATTTAAAGCTTTTTGAATGTCATTCTAACATCTGTAGTCTCACCCCGAAGGTATCTGAGGGTGTTTCTGTATTGTGGAAAATAACCATTGTAAACTTAGAAACTCTCTTGTTTAGTTTAAATGCTTGCTGCATATTACTCTAGAATAAATGATACCCCATTATTCTCAAATTATTCTATATTGTATATTGTAAACATATCAAGTATTATTCAATGTATTTTTTTAAAAGGGAGGGGGAAGAGGAGAGATGTTTTAATTACTGTATTTATGCAATGGCATCTTATTCTTCACAGCCAAAAATTTAAAAACCCTGTAAGCTATTGTTTCTGTTCTTTAGGGACAAGTGAGCAAATGGACCTATTAGTTATCAGCAGGAAGGATTCAAATGTCTCTATTTGTAGAGCAATGGTTCTCAACCTTTCCAGACAACTGGACCCCTTTCAGGAAACTGATTTGTCTTGCCTACCCGAAGTTTCACCTCACTTTAAGAGCTACCTGCTTACAAAATCAGACATTAAAAAACCCCACAAAAGTGTCACAGCACATGACTAATGAAAAATAGTTTACTTTCTCATTTTTACTATAGAATTATAAAAGAAATCTACTGGCTATAAATAATGGTACTTCCATTTCAGTTTGCCTGAAACCCAAACCGTGCTGCCCAGAGTAGCTACATAGAGCCCAGGGTAGTTGCCATTCTTGCCACCCCTACCACTGGCCCTGCACTTGCGTCTCCTCCCCCTCCACGTTGTCCCATGACTGCTGAGAAACATGAAGTAGGCAAATATCTAGATGAGTTGATGTACATCAGAAAGACCTTTGCATACCCCCAGGCGTACATGGACCCTTAGGCGAGAACCACTGTTGTAGAAGATACTTACTTTTTAAAATCATGAAACCAAGAACTTGAAAGGTGTAACTATGTCAGGCATTTCTGTAATAGTGAAATTCTCAGTGTTGCTAAGAAGTTTGATAGGCTTCCAAAAGATTAGCGAGTTTTCATTCAACAATGTTTAGATGATGAAGTTGACTAAAATGTTTTATGAAATGTTTGTGCATTTTGACTGTTACAGCAGGGGGAGAAAAGAAGCTGAACTTAAGGTCCAGTCTTGAAATATATTTTTTTTTTAATTCACTACCTTTAGAAATACATACATTTCATTCCATGTGAAAAAAACATTTTTTTAAAAAAAACTACAAGGGCTTGTCATAGAGGTTGTATGGGGGAAGGGAGTGAGTGCTGACATTCCTGTGAAAAGAAATAAACTCAAACTCTCATAACATTTTATGTTGTATTTCTTCCCATGTTGTGACTATTGTACATTTATCCAAGAAATACTATTGTGATTGACATGATACAAGAACCTGATTTCATTAGGAAATACTCTTGTATGGGAGTAGGTAAGAAGCAGAGCACACACCCTGGGCGTGATATATCTCAACTTTAGAAAGGCTTTTGATAAGGTTTCCCCCAGCATTCTTGTTGGGAAATTAAGGAAGTATGGGTTGGATGAGTGGACTGTAAGCTGGATAGAAAATGGGCTAGATCATCAGGCTCAGGGGGTAGGAATCAATGGCTCAATGTCTAGTTGGCAATCAGTAGTGAGTGGAGTTGGCCCTGGGGCTGGTTCTGTTCAACATCTTTAATGAGCTGGATGATGGGATAGATTGCATGCTCAGTAAGTTCACGGGTGACACCAAGTTGCGGGGAATGGTGGACACGCTGGAGGGCAGGGACAGGATTCAGGGAGACCTAGACAAATTGGAGCACTCAGCCAAAAGAAATCTCATGAGGTTCAACAACGACAAGTGCAAAGTCTGGCACTTAGGATAGAAAAATCCCATGTGCTGCTAGAGGCTGGGGACCGATAGGCTCAGTAGCAACACTGTAGAAAAGGACCTGGGGGTTATGGTGGACGGAAGCTGGGTAGGAGTCAACAGTGTACTCTGGTTGCCCAAAAGGCCAATTGCATATGTCTGTGTTCACATATCCTAAGGCAGGTTCACAGCCATAGGTTGCTTGGGACAAGAAAAAAAAAGGTTCAGTGCTAGCACAGAGCGTGACCACTTCAACATTTTTGGTTAATACATTTTGCATTTGCAAGGCAGGGACGAGAATGGGTGCAGCTTTTCCCTCCAGAACCTTTACAAGTGTGGGCCTCAGTCCTGCTCTGAGCTCTGCTAGCCTGACTTTAAAGGTTCACCGGGGCAAAGCTTTCTGCAATATCAGGATCTTAATGAATGCTTTGAAAAACGGACCCAAGATTTCATTTTAGGTTGGGTGGATTTCTCTGAGTGTTTCAAAGATTTTCCTTCTTAAAAAGCCTGACTTTTTCATTTTCAATGTTTTAGCAATTAACCATGCCCGGTGCCATCCCACAGGTCCTACCAGATAGGGGAGTGTTGTTGGGTGGGATTTTTGTGGATGCTTTAGTTGCATTTCTTAAGTGGGATATTCTCTAACGAAAGCTCATGCGATAAATAAATTTGTCAGTGTTAAACGGTCCCACCAGCCTTCTGATTTGTTTGGCGTTTCTTTGAGTTGCACCGATTGCCCCGTCCCTGCATAACACGCTCACGTACCGCACCATAGCCAGACGCACCGGAATCCCCTGCTTTGGCTCCGCCCCAATGACGCAACCCGCGCCCGGCCCGCCCTAGTCCCGCCCCCGGACTGTAACGAAACAACACTCCACCCCCTCCCGTTCAACGTTCTCTATTACTCCACACGCTTGTGCGTGATGACATCACACCGACGATAAAAACCCCGCGCGGGGGCGCTTCCGTCTTTTCGACAGACCTGAAGCGCGGCGTCCTGCTGCTGGCGACGGCGAGATGGCGCCGGTGAGTGACGCAGGCGGCCGCGTAGTGGTGCGCGCGGGAGGGTGTCGCTGAGGAGCGCTCCGGTACGGCCGCTGCGCCGGCCCGTTCTTCCCGTCACGGGGGGCGCTTCTGGGCCGGGCTCGCCTCTGGCACATGGGGCCGCCGCGCTCGCTGGGTGACCTGGGGCGAGGCGCTCAGCCTGCCGGGCCTCAGTTTCCCCATGTGCGCGGCCGGGCGAGCCTGGCGGTCCGGATCCCAGCTCGCCCTCCCGGGGGTCCCGATCCCATCCGCGGGACCCCGGGGGTCCCGATTCCAGCCCCCCCCCCCCCGCGCCCATCCGGGGGTCCCGATTCCAGCCCGCCCTCCCATCCGGGGGTCCCGATCCCAGCCGGCCCCCCGCGGGCGAAGGGTCCGAAGTTTCCCTCAGCCCCTTCACTTGCACGGGAGCTGGGGGCGCTTACTGCTGCTAAGCCTTTGGTAGAGGCGCTTCTGATCGGCACCTTCAAACACGGGGCCTGCCCTCTCCATCCTCCTGAACGTGCTTTGGGGCTGTAGTGTCTGTCTATGGGAGCTAGCCAGGGTGGCTTGGAGTGCCAGCTTAGTCAGGCCTTTCCGTATCCATAATGCACTGGGAACGAGAAGTCCAAGGATTGAGATGGTGTATGGAAAATGAGCTATGGCCTACAGCAATAAGGCTTTGCTGGTATAATTACAACAGTGTATTTAAACTGGCAGAACCGCACAGAGAGGCCAGAATATGCACAGTTACAGTGGTGAAACTAACCAGGTGTTTAACGACTGACACATGTATTTATTTAATAGTGCCACAGGACTCCTTGTAACACGGCTACCCCTTTGGAACTGCACCTGCAGTAGTGCTTATACCAGCATAACTGTGTTACTAAAACATGAAACTCACTCACTGATGATAATGTAACGAAACCAGGGCCTCCCTGTCCAGGAGGTGTCAGACAATTTTCTAACTTACTGCTTGCCAGGGGGTGCGAACCAGTCCATTTAATGATGGTATAAATTAGCTAACAAACAACATTCTGTTTTCACCAGAGGTCCCCAGCAGTAGTAGGGTTTGTTTTGTTTTTTCAAAGTGGGATTGGATGAGTGATATGCAATGACTGGGTGACTTTTATTTTTAAAGCAAAAAGATAGAAAATCAAAAAAATCAACATGGAGGTTTAGCCTTGACCTGACCCATCCTGTAGAAGATGGAATATTTGATTCTGGAAATTTTGTAAGTACCTCTATTATTCATACTCTTAATAAACAGCTTTATAATATGGATAAGTATATATAGACATCAGGCCACAAGTGACAAAAGTTTATTAATTATGAGTTTTTAAAAAAAATATATTTAGTCAGTATAGTTTTATCTTCTAAATGTTTGTTAAAATGGCTTGAGTTTTCAAATAAAAGTGTATTACATATTTTATAGATGAAATATTTTATTAATTAAGCTAAAAGTAGTTTTAGTTGAGGTTGTTAGAGGTTTCAGTTGCGTACAGCAAGATTTTATTATGTACATAACATATAAAATACATTTTGATTTTTAACATGAACTATATCACTAGGGGTCCCTTCCCTAGTGCATACCTAGGGCACCATTCCCTAGTGTTCCATTTTTTTCTCTTTTGCTGAAATAGGAACAGTTCCTAAAAGAGAAGGTTAAGGTCAATGGAAAAACTGGAAATCTCGGGAACATAGTTCACATTGAACGTTTTAAGAACAAGATCACAGTTGTATCTGAGAAGCAGTTCTCTAAAAGGTGGGCATAGTTTTTACCTATAAGGTGGTTGTTGATTTGTTTGTGCTTATGTACATATTATGGTTCAACTGATTCTGAATTTTGATTAGCTGGACAGGATATAATTTAATTCTGACATGATGCTATTTTTTCTCTATACATATTTAATTTTCTTAACGTGTAAATATTGGTGTCTTAGGCCAGGCCTGCACACAGTTTTTGTACCAATTTAACTTTTGCTTAGCCATGTCATATAGTTCTGTATTGAAATAATAAAATGAGCATACCTCTAGGAGAACACAGTGATTGATAAAGGTGCCTTGTATAGGTTTAGCTTAATCACTGTAGTTTGGGGGAATATGCTATATCAGTATAAGCACCTTTATATCGATGTAATTATATCAACACTGGGGAATGCGTGGGGAGTTGTATCCTTTTAACAGTTAATATATTACTATTTATGTGTGTAGATAAACTTTTAGGGTGGAGCTAAGACTAAGTGTGCTAGTGTCCGTTTCTGGTGTTCTGACATCAGTGTCTTGACTACCATAGCAGAATGTAAAAACAGAGTCCTGTGGCACTTTTAAAGACTGTTTGTTTTTCTGCAATAGACTAACATGGCTATCTCTTTGGAACTTGATAGCAGAGTGTGATAGTGAAGGATAATATGCTGCAAAAAATTGATGTTTCAGCAGTGAAATTCTGCATATACACATATAATCAGTTTAAATTTCTGAGCATGAGTGTTCGTCATGGAAATATTCAACATCTAAAAATTGCAATCTTTGTATTAGTTGCATTCATAAAATGGAATCATGGATGTCAAATGAAAGACAGCAATAACATTTTCTCATAAGACTTCTTAATTGATATTTACCTTTTTTAAAGGTACCTGAAATACCTCACAAAGAAATATCTCAAGAAGAACAATCTTCGTGACTGGCTTCGTGTGGTTGCATCTGATAAGGAAACATATGAGCTGCGGTACTTCCAGATCAGTCAAGATGAGGAAGGATCAGAGTCTGAGGAATAAATGAAGCCCTTACTGAAAGCTCTTTACTCCTAAACACAGTGTACAAAAGACTAAACATCTATTTATGAGAGCCCTTTAACTTATTGGTGAATAAAGGTTTTGTACACTGTTTAAAAAATAAGTTCCCACTGGAGTGTGGTTGGCTTTCTATTCTTTCTTGCACTTTCATTTGCAGTAAAAGGCTAGTGTAGGGAATTGTACTTGGTTTGCAATTCTATTTCATCCCAGTAAGTGAGGAGTGACTCTTATGAGCTAAATGGAATTCTGCTGGTGTAAAACCAGTAAAAGAGGGAGGAAAATTAAGCACTTTGTGCTTGTAGTTACACCAAATTTGCATACATTCAGCATACATGATCACATTTGGGTTATGGCGTGCACATTCTTATAGGACTTTGTGTGAGTGTAGAAGACCTTTAACCAGTTACTTCTATCTTAACACATCTAAAGTTTAAAAAACTATGAGAAAAAAGTTTTTAAAAAATCATTGTTCAAATTAGGTAAAATGAAGATTAAGAAAAGCAAGATTTTGATGGTATTCAAGAGTGTGATCTACTTCTACAGTATACAGAAAACAAAGAATAAAGTACCATGTACTAACATGTAGCCTATATCCGCCAAATTAGAATACAAATAAATGTCTCTTAGTATTTTCAGTTATCACCAAATTTTCTAGTTGAATCCCCACTACAGGAGTCCTCTAAAAATTAAAATAAAGAATAAATATTTAGTTTTATTTCTCCAGTGAAATAAAATCCACCATGTCCCCAGTGATACTCATATTTAAAATCTTGAGTCCTGCCATCTTTTTGTACTTCTTGAGTTTAGAATTTCCTTTCCCTAATCCTGAACTTAAAATCAAGGGATCCCAAAACCATGGATGAAATAATTCAAACTTTAAAATATCAGAAGAAAATTGATTAGGGACTATGCAATTTCTTCATATAAGCAAGATACAGCTATGGATAGCTTACATTGCAGCATAGTTGTTAGTATATGATCTAAGGGCTAAATCCTAGTTTCATTGAAAGGAATTTTGTCAAAACCAGAATTTTGGCCAGGAGCTACATCAGGGGTCTCAAACTCAAATCACCACTGGGGCCACATGAGGACTTGGATGTTGGCCTGAAGGCTGTGTCAGTGAAACCTTTCCATACTACGATACAAAAGTATAGTAAAAAATGAAGAGTAATATATAGTATGCTATTAAAAGTCAAGATGGCAGTATCATCAGAAGGACAAAGAGTAAGCAAATAAACACTTAAAATTTTACATTATAAATTATAATTATTTTACAAATTCTGTGGCCTGCACCAATACCCAGAAAGTAACTCCATGGGCTTGACCCCCCTCAACTACACTGTAGACCTGACAAATGGTGTTTTAAAAATAGAGGTAGAATTAGCCACTGTTGCAAGATCACAGTCTAATGGAGGTGATCCATGTGGGATGTACATGGGGCATTATCTTGGAAGGGTTGTGCAGTCAGTTGCTGGGGGGAATGCACTCTGTATGGTCTTGGCCTGAGGGAGTCCCAAAGAGCTGTGTGGCCGTAGGAATGCAAGAGATTTCACCTGAGCATGTCCAAAAGGAGTAAAAACATGCATTAAAAATTGAGGTAGAGAGCATTTAGGTGCTAACTGTATGGTGACCTGAGTGGGTATTTCTAAATCAAACAGCTAGTGGATATTAGTTATGAAAGTCCCTAAAATATTCTCCAGTTATTTTGCAAGTTAACAGTGGGTAGTTTGAAAATTGCTTTATGATTTAGCAAGGGGACACCAGTCGCTTCCAGGGAAAAAAAAAGATTCAAATTTCCATGTTAAACACACAGTGCGCCTGAGCAGCAGCAGGCAGTAACATAAAGTGAGCATTATGAAATTAGCAATTTTGTTGTGCGTTCATATGGTGAGCTAGGATGTGGTGGAAGAGTATAGCAAAGTTTTCTGCCTGACTAGCAAGTCTGAATATATTACGAAGTGTGGTTCTTGGACTGTGAAAGTTCCTGGTTGATGTCTCAATACATCAGCAATATATTTTTGCTGACGTACACACAAACTGTTTATCCAGAAAATAGCCAAAATACAATGTTGTGCTTTAAAACAAAGAGTGGGCACAGCTAGCTGTCAAACATCCATAATCCAACTCAAGGAAAGTAAATATAAAAAAAACACCAACACTTTTAGGCTTATATTTTATTTTTCAATTGCAGCTGTTCCTAAAATAAAGTCAGAAAAAGAAATTCATAAGCTGAAGTTGGAAAATAGCCACTGCCTAATCTTTGCTTTTTGCCTCAAATTGTTTTGTTACATTATAAAATTGGCAAATGCAACAGGGCAGCGTGGGTGACTGATGGCCTTATTGGGACAGAACCACAGTTGATTCAATAGTCATAGCTTCAGTGACTTTAATGGTACTATGACCATTGATAGCAGCTGAAACTCTCCCCCCTCGAATAAGGGAACTATACAATAGCAGCTCCACGTCTCTGAAATATTGAATTTAAAGATGGCTGGCATTTTCAAAATAAAATTCCAGGTGCCTGATAGTGCGCTTGTCCAAGATAGTTTTACTTTAGAGGTGTTGCAAGCCTGCTCATCTTAGTATTATCCACAAATGTGCAAGTTTACCAGAAGAATATGACCAGAAGCTCCCAGCAGGCCTGTAAGTACCTTGGAGGATAAGATTAACATGCAAAATGAGCCGGACAAAGTGGAGAAATGGGCTGACGTAAATATGATGTAATTCAATAATGACAAATGCAAAGTACACCACTTAGGAAGGATCGATCAACTGCATACCTACAAAACGGAAATGACTGCCTAAGAAGGTGTACTGCAGAAAGGGCTGGGTCATAGCGGATCGCATGCTCAACATGAGTCAACTGTGTAACACTTGCAAAAAGAAAACAAACGTTCTGGGATGTATGAGCAAATGAGACACTGGAAGTAATTCTTGCACTCTGCCTCTGCATTCATACAACCTCAACTGGTGCATTGTGTACAATTCTGGGTGCCACATTTCAGGAAAGATGTGGGCAAACAGAAGAAAGTTCCGAAAAGATTAGCAAAAATCATTAAATGTCTAGAAAATATGATTTATGAGAAAAGAGTGAAAAATTGGTGGTAGTTTAGAAAAGAGATGACTGCATGGGGACATAACGGAATGGGGATGATTTACTCGGGGTTGGTCCTGCTTTGAGCAGGAGGTCAGACTAGATGACCTGTGATTCCCTACTAATCCCAATCGTCTATGGTAAAAGTTTTCAAATACAGGAAAAAGGGTTACGAGGAGGAACTAAAATTGTTCTCTTTAGTCTCTGAGGCTAGTACAAGAAGCAATAGGCTTAAATTTCAGCAAGGGCAGTTTAGGTTGTTCAAATGGCACTTGGCGCAGCATTTGGGTGTTCCAGAAGCTGTGTGGCCCCTGCCAGCCGTTGGGGGGAGCCAACCAGTCAGGCCCCAGCCTTAGGCTGGTGAGGGGCCCTCAGGCCGGGGGGGGGGCACTGATGGGGGCCACCCAGGGGCCCTGCTGCCCCTGAGCTACCTCTGATTATGGTCTTCAACTAAATACATGCTGATTGAAAATCAGGCCTTTTCCAAGGTGTGGTTGGGAATTTAAAAACCAACGTCATTTAGAGAGCTTAGTTCAGGTTCAGGGCAGAGCTTGTTTTGTGTTTGTACAGCACGCAGCACAGTGAGGTGCCAAGCCTGTTTGAAGCCTTTAAAGATAACCATAATATAAATACTTACTACATATATATATATATACCACGCTTGTTTCTAATCTGAACTGAAACCAGTTATTCTTGCTTTACAGCTGACCCAAATTTAACCAGTGGTGTCCACAGATGACTAAGACATCTTGGGCCAACTTCTTCTCTTGTTCAACACAGTGTAAATCTGGATAATGCCACAGAAGTCAAGGTCCAAAGGGGTAGCCATCTGACGCTAGTTCAGCAAAACAAACAAGGAGTTTTGTGGCACTTTTCGAGACTTTATTTTTTTGCATGAGCATGCTGACAAAGTGGGACTTTGCCCACCAAAGCTCATGTGATAAATAAATTTGTTAGTCTTTAACAGTGTCATATGACTCTTTGTTTGTGCCATTGACGTCATGTGTGTTCATCTGAAAAAAAAAAAAACCCCAAAGCCCCTGAGTGTTTTTCCTAGGACTTTCAAATTTAGAATCTAACACTGAATTTTTTTTAAAAAAAAAGCATTAAAAGAAATTTGCTTTTTGGCTGTAAGTGCGTAAACACTATGTGCTGAAAAACAAAAATTCACTATATATTTTCCTTGTTGCTGTATTTAGTTAAAGAATACATGGCCTGTGGTTGGCCAAAAAAAAAAAACCCCAAAAGCCCCCAAACAAACCAAGGAGTCCTGTGGCACGTTTAAAGATGCCCAAATTTATTTATCGCATGAGCTTTTGTGGGGAAAAAAAAGTCCCATTTCGTCAGCCGCTTTGAAGAAGCAGGATTTTCTCCCACAAAAGTTCATGCGATAAATAAATATGTTCATCTTTAAAAGTGCCACAGGACTCCTTGGTTTTTTGGCTGACCTAGACTAACATGGCGACCCCTTTGGGAAATGGCATGTGACTGTATTCCAAAAAAATTTCCAAAGCATCATAGTTCCGGGCAATAAGACGTCCTTTCAAAACAAAACAGTCTGATTAAATATAACATCTGTGCAGCAGATTAAAACCAACAGGATACCACTGCCATGTTCTCTGCCCTTTGCGTTAAAATGTGTTGTCCGGTACGCTGGCACTGCAGTTTAGCCTGAGTGAGATACAGAGCCATGATTTAAAAGTGATGAAAACAAAGATCTGAGGTTTCCCTGCAGCTTCATTCCACAGATAAGGGCTCCATACAAACTGCCAGCACGTCATTTAATGTTTTCAAACTGAGGTTTTAAGTGTTTCCTGTGTACTGATTGTGTGCTCTGACTGATAAGGGAGCAGAATTTTCAACTGTCCACTTTATAATGGCCTCACACAAGTGCTGACTTTTCACACTGTGAAGCCATATTTCCAAGTAGCTTTTGATATAAATTGATCCATAATTGAATGTGAAATTAAAACTCTTTTCCTGTAAAATTATGGCCTAGAAATAATTAATAATGATGGATAAATAAATGTCTACTTCTGTACTTCGTGGTGTAGAGGGGGCATAGATAACCCACTGGCCAATGTGTATGAGTACACCTTCGTTTATGAATATAATTTTGTGGGGTTAGCAACGTTTTTAGCAATTTGATTTTTATTTAACTGTCCAAAAATTGTGTGTGGGAGGGGGAAGGCCTTCAGGGATAGCTCTTTGTATATACTGTACTAAGAAATTTAATATAATAATAATATTATAATATATAATATTAAAATATACATTATTAATTTCAGTAGTATACAGTGTAATGAGTGTTGGTCCCTAGCGTGCTTTTGCATTGTACTGTTTCCAGCAACACTGATAAAGCACACTAGGGAACCGTTAGTGTGTGTTGGTAGGGTATATGTGGACCAATTAAAGCACGATCCAGTCATGCATTTTAGAAATGACCCTCTCCCCCGCAATATTCCACATTACTGCTGGATACAGACAAGCCCTTAGATACACGTACCCATTTCCGGTGTTTATTTGTTTCTGTTTTTTAACAGGGAGTGGTTATAGGGTACTGTCAGAAGCCCCATTTGTCCGCCAGCTCAGTAGAGGATGAGTCTGTTACTGGTCTCGGCTTGAGAGCCTGCCATATCTTAACTCTAGCTGCACAGATGCATACATTTATTGCTGGAGCTCTCTGATTCCAGCCAAGATGATGGCTATTACACACTGAGTTTGGCGGGAGGCAGCTGTGCTGTAGCCCCAAACTGAGACTATGCCTGCAGTACAGCGTATGTTGGCATAATTTATGTCATTCAGGAAGAGCTTTTCCTACCAGCATAGCGCCCGCCTCATGTGGAGATTGCTTTTTATGTTAACGGGAGAGCTCCACAAGACATGCTGCACTGACGCAGCTGTAGCACTAGAGATGTGGTCAAATAAGGGAAGGTTAGTATTTTACTGTAAGGAAAATGGAAACACAGAAAAGTTAAATGACTTGGTGAAGGCTAAATCAAATAAAAGTCACCCCAGTGCACACAGCCAGCAGAAGCCTAGTCACTTAAGGATGTGACCAGTGTGTAAACAGATCCAATCATTTAAAAATCAAGCCCGTAACTGTGAATTTCACCCAGAAGGAGCGCCAGCAACAGCATCCAGCCCTCTTGCATCCTGGGATAGACTCACAAGAAGATCAGCTGAAGTTTCACAACAAGTTGACGCTCTTTTTAAATATATCATTGTTAAAGTGTATTTACGCATGGAGACCAATGACAGCTTATTTAAAGATGAGTGGTGTCATTTACAGTATTAATATTGCTCATGAAGTCATTAAAAAAAGTCCCCATCTATAATATGGTGTTGTCAGGAAAAGCAGCTTAGAAAAACTTTGAGAAAAAATAACAGTGCTTTTTGGTAATTGACACAGATTCCACATTCTAACAATCCAGATGTGGCAACATATAGGGCTGGCCAGCAAAAGATTTACATAGAATGGTAGGCTTTAGCCTGCATGTTCATGAATAACTCTCCTGATTAGTTTCCAGTGGGGTAGCCGTGTTAGTCTGTGTACAGCAAAAACAACGAGAGTCCTCTGGCACCTTAAAGACTAAAATTTCTTCAGGCATAAGCTTTCATGTGTTCCACCCCACTTTGTCAGATGCACCTGATTAGGGAAAAGCTGAGTGGCTATAATATGGGGCTCACTCATTCTCCTAAAAATAATATAGTAGAACTCCAGTTCTATAGAGGATTAAAGTTCTCCCTGGAGGGAGCGAGCACTTTCATCCTGAGCAACACAAAGGCATTTCAGATTGAAACCAATTTTCACGTTCAGCTGTGGTCAGCTCACAGAACTAGCGTGCTGCACGTGAGGCGCTTGGCCTGGCATGGTGACGAACTACCACTTTAATCAGCCCCTCTACTCACGTGCTAGCGAGATGGCCTCTGCAAATGCAGGGAAGGTGTGACTTCAGCGAGACCAGTAAAAGGCTCCCGTACAAAATGGTCCAAGGGAGACAGGGCAAGATACTGTTTTCAACACAGAATCAGCTACTGGAAACCTAATTTCCTCTCTTTATTTTTGTTTAGAAAGGAAAAAGAAGCTGGAAGGCTAGAAATTTACGATACTCTGAGGCATTGGATTTTCCATATTTAGTGATGGACTTGTGCTGAGAAAAACACTGTTTAAGTGAGGGATCGGGACAGTTCAGGTCTGATGTCACATGAACCCCTTGTTAGTTTTTCACATCACTAGAAAGCAAGGATTCAGTCAAAAAACTTCTACCATCCCATATGCATAGCTTTTTGAGCATCAGTTAACATTTTAGCTGTCATTGTCTTGAGAAACAAATAGAGCTAGAAACCACACGTGAATTCCTGGCCCCAGTGAATTTTACCAGACCCTCCAGTGTCAAACGATCAGTTCTTTCATATGTGCTCTAATGGAGAAGCTCCATAAAATATTATCGGTATAGAGCACACAGTTTAGGAATTCTGATTCAGCAGTGCCACTAACCAGTCCATTCCAACACACTGTCACTTTTATAGTTGTCTATTCTGTAAACATATGATACAGGAGCAGCTGGCAATACATGAACTTTAACATGGCTGCCTTTAGCTTTAGCTAGAGTCAGTTTATTTTCCTGTCATCAGTGGTCTGTTTACATTTCCAGAAATTGATGCCTGAAGCTGAAGTGCCCCAAGCTGATTGTGAAGAACAGGGGGCTAAGCAGGATGTTAGACATTCTCATTTCCCTCCTTGCAGACTGATATGTAATTCCCAGTAGCTGGGCTGGGCGCTATATCAGTAAAGATTATGCAGCTGAGTCATAATATGGCCCTTTTCTAACACTGGAACCATAGAATACATATTATATGACTCCCCCAGCTAGGCCCATACAAACGGTCATCATTATATCAAGGACTTGGTGTTTGTCAACACTGTCACGTGTTCTTTAAGGACCACAAAGAAGCCACGCAGCTGGCATTGTGAGACTGACGCAGGAGCCTTTACACATCCCAATGTCCTATATGCAGCAGGTCCATGAGCTGGCTCAAGAGGTCAAATCACTAGGAACTAGGGAAGTTAAAATCCCGAGGCCATTACCTTCTCAACTGAGCCAAAGGCTTGCCTAATTACCAACACCTTGTCCATCCACCCACCGTGAACAAGGAAACCAGGCAGGAGCTGTCTTATGCAAAGAAGAGGAAAGACTCATTGCTAAGCAATAGACCTGCTAGTAAAGCTCACCCTGGGCATGGATGAACATCAAATTCTGACCCTACCACCCAACTTCCCCTTTGTGCTTGTCCCCCTGCTCCCAACACGCACTGACTCCTTTCCCCCTTTGTGTCCCTTCCCTTACCATGCAGTCCTCCAGCTACTTCACCCTCCTGTCCCCACTTACTCCTGGTTTCCTACAGATTTCCATCACCCCTCTGCAAAGGGTGCTTTTCACCAGTGGGTAAAGTATAATTTGACGGGCCCCGGAACCCTCCTAATTTCCGGGCCCCCTTCCCGTATTGTCTGGGCCGCTTTCATGCATGTGTGGGTCCCAGCCCAGGCAGGCATTTGCAACCACTTCTCAGTACCTCATGCATCGGTTATCACTCCATTAAAATATTTATAATTTTATGTGGCATTTATGTCTATAGCAATTATTGTCACAAATTGGCAAACACTGCATAACACAATAAGTATTGTGATTAACAATGGGGGGGGGGGGTAGGACCTGCCAGCAGCCAGGGCAGGGCGGAACATGCATTCTGCTGGATTTTTCTATTTTTAGGGGCCCTGGAACTCTGGCTCCTCAAATTTGGGGCCCCCGGAACTGCGTTCCGGTGCGTTCCCCCTTCCTTTAACCCCTGCTTTTCTCCGCCTGGACGTCCGCAGGGGAAGCACTGAAAGAGCCCAGGCATGGCTGGTCTCCCTGCTCTCAGGCCTGATGGTGCCCAGTAGCCCCTTGCAACCAGGAGGAGCACGTACAGCTAAAGTGCCACCAGACTCCTTGTTTGCTTCGCTAAAGGCCTGTGTCCCTGAGCTGGAACACGCTCATTCTTGCAAGCAGACTCACTGCCGTCGTTAGCTATGGTAATCAGTTTCTGCTGAGCATGTGCTACTCCTGAGGGAATTCTGCCCTCCCCCCCCCCCCAATAAAAGTTCTGCACACAGTATTTAAAAATTCTACGTGTCCGCATATCTTATTTGTCAATAAACAAACAGGGAGGTGCCAGCATGGCGGGGGAGGAGGGCGTGGGAGCACAGGCCACTGGCTGCACATGATGGAAGCGGGACAGCACTCCATGCCTCACCCCCCCCTTCAAACCCCCTCCCCCCAGACTGACACAGACTCAGTGGAAAGGCTGCACCCGACCTGACACAGTGGAAGGGTCCAGCCAGCCCCAGAAACACCCCCAGGGCCCTGCACCTCCACACCAAGTGCATCAAGATCACAAACAAGATAGCGTCTTGCACGCATGCCCAGCTCTTGCCTCTGATCCAGGTGTGGGGCAGGCAGGCTCAGCCAGCAGGATCCAAGTGTGGGGGGTAAACTAGGGTGTTGAGGTGAGGCAAGCTGGGTGTGGGTGGCCCAGGTTCAGGGGGACAAGGGGAGGGGTGGTCAGGTGCTTAGCAAGGTGAGGGGGGCTCCTGGTTGTGGGGGTGGGGAGGGTTTGGTTTGAGTGCAAGGAGCTCAGAGGGGAAGAAGATAGTCTTGGTGCAAGGGTGGGGCCCAGATACAGGGGGGGGCCAGGAATTGGGGGAGGGGGAGGGAATTCCAGATGCATGAGGTTGGGCAGACAGGGAAGCAGTGTCCCGATAAAAATGACCCCTCCCTCGCATCTGAAGCATGATGGGAGAAGGAAGCTGGGATGGAGGTAGGCAGCCAGTGAGCCAGGGAAGGTTTTGGGGGTGGCCTGATTCAGCCCCGCCTGTGTCCTCTGCTTGTACCCCATTGCCAGCCAGCCATGACTGGCAGCAGTGGGTAGGAGCCATTGGTTGGGGCGGCCCAAGCCCCAAACCGCTATCCACCTCCCAAAAAACCAACCTCTTCTGCACTCCCTATTCAGTGAAGATATGCTTATTTTGCTGGGTTGAGTTGATTTGAAATGAGGGAGACACAGAAGAGATCTCAGATAAGCATCCAAACATTGAGGCGTATCTGATTGTATAGAAAATTAGAATTTTTTTATGTCTGCTCAACCCTTCTCTATGTAGCTGTTGTATGGCTGTTTGCCGCAGTATTGGAGTACAATTCAAGCTTGCAAGTAGATTGATGCTCCAGTAGGTGGAGCAATATCTCTAAATTACTGATGAATATTTTAGAGACAAGGCAGATGAGGTAATATCCCATTTTATTGGACCAAATTGTCCTGGTTAAAGAGAGACGCTTTTGAACTCCACAGAGCTCTTCTTCAGGTCATATCTTGCATTTCACAGAGTTTGCCTGGAACGTTATCTTCTATGGAATAGTAAAGCAGTGCTTTTTGGATATCACTTGTAAGAATTTCTGCAGCATTGTTAACTTCTTGCATGTGTAAGACTATTACATTAAATTGAAAATGATTTCATTTGGAAAACAAGTCTGCGTCTCCATTAATATTCACTGTCATGCTTCTCAAAGGAATACAATGCAAAATGTTATTCTGAGACCCTATTAATGTTCTTGACAAGGTATATAAAGACAATCCTTGCACCAAGCACCTTAATATCCAGATTAGGCAAACTATACATTACAATTGGGTCCAATCTCTATGTGGAGGTAAGGCAAGCCTCAGCATTGTGGACTTCATTCTATACAGTGTCTTTCTTAAAAACTACACTTCAGTTAGAGCTAATGAAATAATGGAAGAGAGGGATTTATAGGTACAGGGAAAGAAGAAAAAATGGTCCAGGTACTCAGCTGGGTACATTGGCATAACTCTGCTGAAGTCAGTACAATAGGGAGCAATGAATAAACCATCTGCATGCAGAAAAGCTAGAAGGCAGATACTAAAAGATGGCTCTGAGGTTAAGGATGATTGACAGTGGAGGCAGTTGTGGTGATGAAGGTCAGGTTACAGGTTCTTGGGACTGGAGACAGAGCTTTGAAAGAGAAGCTCAAACTTGAGAATTTCATTGTTTTTCATGGTAACAGTGATCAAGGGAGCTAACTCCAAAGAATGGTTCCATTTTAACCATAATGTGCAGTGGGGGGGGGGGCGGGGGAATAAAAAGGGACATTACCTAACATCTCAAAACTGTGAATATGGCTGCTGTGAATATGGATCTACAATTATTGTTTGCAGCTTATTGAGACAACACTAATTTCATGCAGAAAATCGAGAGCTCAATGCAACCTTCACTTGGTCTATTCATCATTCATCACCATAGTATTTAAGGGCTTGTCTACATTTAAAACACTGCAGCAACACAGCTGAGGTAGTACTTCAATGTAGACATTACCTATGCCAGCAAGAGGGGTTCTCCGATCAGGGTAATAATCCACTGCCGTGAGAGGCAGTAGCTAAATCGATGGGACAAGGCTCCTATCAACCTAGTGCTGTCTACGCTGGTCTGTTTAACTGCACTGCTCAAGTGTGGATTTTTCACACTCCAAGCAATGTAATTATCTGACCTAATTTCCTAATGTAGATGAAGCCTAAGCGCCTCCTTTGTGAAGATTACGCAACAGAACTAGCATTTGTCAAGACAACTCTCTCACTGGAGAAAATAGAACATGTGGACACATATCCAAGGGCAAAATGTTTCCATCATGCATTGATTTCTAGTGGTTCAGAAACATTTTAGAGTTTTAAGTTGATAGTCACAATTTACATAAAAGTAGGCATCTAAAGAAATCAGCTTATACCTGTTGTACGTGTCAACTGATGATTTAACTGTCTAAATGATGGGTCAGACCATTTAGGAAACCCTGTATCTTATTAGTTTTTAAAGATGGGCTCAAAGTTTGGATCCAAACTACTTCCAGCCATAGAGATGTTTGACTCTGGGATTTTGGCTGAGGCTCATCTATACTGTACCTAATGCACTGGAAACTGTTGCAACAAACAGTAGTCAGAGCTAACATCAGAGAACAGTTTAGGGCATTGAAAAATATCCTATATGATAGGAGGGTTGCCCAAAATCTTTGTGATAGCTTAATGGCATATGCTATAGGAGTAGAACTTCAATCACAGTAAACATCTAGGGTACGTCTACACTGGCAAGTTAGGTCAACCTAAGAAGGCTTAAGTCGACCTAAACAAAGCCATGTCCACATTGGCTTTTTATTAAGTCGACTTAGTAACACCTTCTTTCAGGTCAACTTAAGCCTTAAGTCGACTCTTTAAGTCAACTTAAAGTCAGTGTGGACAGGGATTAGTGCCTAAGTTGACCGTATTATGTCGACTTAATAAGGTCGACAAGGGGCTATGTCCACACTAGAAAAGTTAAGTCGACTTTATTAAGTCGACTTAATATGGTTGACTTTAAGTTGACTTAAAGTCGACCTTATTATGTCGACTTAACAAAGTCGACTTAACTTTTCTAGTGTAGACATAACCCTAGGGACATATGTACAATTTTGCAGGTCATTTTTCAAACCTTTATTTGTAATGTAGGATGAATTTTTCCTAGGAAAAGTGTCACGAGGCAGGCCTCCACCTGGCTACACTGATAGTGAAGTTCAACATAATGCTGCTCACCTCAACCTTTTGCAGCCTGTCTCCACTGTCAGAGCAGTACATTTTTTTTGGGGGGGGGGAGGAAAGAACCTGTAATTTGACCTGCTAACACCATGCCTGCAAGTGGTGTGGCAGTGCGGTTGAAATCTATTATTCAAATTTAGGGCCGAGTAGCTAGAGAGCAGCTTTTCTGGTTTTTCCCATAACAACATAGCTCCTCCCCTGCCTGCAGCCCCAGGGAGGTTTTCAATTAATTCCTCTTTCTGCTTTCAGCACTGTGCCTGCCTGTTGTGTCTGCAGCAGAGAAATAGCAAGGAAAGCTTTTCCTGCCTTTTTTTCCTTTAGAGAAGAGGGGAGAGGGAGCGACTGCTTCCTCACAAGCCCCTGTGCCTACTACCCACAATGCAATGCATTTCAGGAAGTAATGTGAGCAGTGGGGATGTGAGACCCCCCCCCCCCCAAGCAAGCCTTTTGCTGTGATTACTCACCTTTGCCTTCTGTAATTCACCAGCCTAAAATCAAATTGCAATGCCACCTCCAGTGTAGACAAGCCCCTAGTGAGTGACATCCTTTACCTTTGTAGAAGTCCACTAAAGGCAGTTCCAGGGCAATCTTTCCCCACCTGGTAACTCAAGCCTGATCCAAAGGCGTGAAAATGTATTTTAGTTTCCATAGTCACTCTTGTCTCGGCCTTTCCTGTTGAAACTGCCAGTTGGTGGTTTTTCCACCTGGGGCTGGACTAAGGCCATCAAACCAAATAGCCAACACATGGAAAGGACTTCGAGTCACTCACCACCATATTGAGTTAGCATTTGAGAAGCAAAAAGCTCTGTCTCTTGTTATTATTATCCTATTATTTATTGTATTAAATAGTTTAATCTCGAAAGACTAATTGCTACAAAAATTACGTGTAATTTAGAACTTTTTTTTCATAAAATTTTGATTAACAAACTAGTTTTCTTCTAGTCAAGTAGGAATATGTGACTCATTGAGGATGACCTTCAGCTTGCCTTTTTTTGTAAAGTAGAAGCATTAGGCAGTTCAAAAATCAAATTCACTTTCTTCACATTCTTCTGGGGCTGTCTGAACTGAATCACAGATGCCAAAGATAACATCTGGATCAGCAATTTCTCATAAATCGCTGGAACATGGGTCAAGGAGAAGAAAGCAGGATTTCAATGATAAATACAACAAGGTGTACAAACAATAGAATTGAAACCAGATGAAAGAGGAGTGTTCATTTTGGTACAGAAGGTCAAGAATCCCTTTTCTACTTGGACAGCACTACTCACAAAGCATTAAAAATAACCTCTTTTTCTTGTATTCTCGAATTAGCCAGCAATGTACCATGGAGTTAGTTTTGGAATATGAACAGGGCAGGTTTAAAGACTGAACATAGATTTATATAATTAGTACAGTTTATTTTCGTTAACTTCAACCTCTCCACCTCCCAGCAGTGGCAGGGAAAACGGTATTTATTTCATTTCTGTGAGTGCCGCTGAGAGCACAATGCATAAAATTATCATAATGCCAGCAATTATCTTTTTCTCCCATTTAATGTCACAGTACTGGGGAACAGGAAGCTCTAAAGTGTGGCGAAGGACAAATATTATTTTCAGAAGCAAAAGCTCATAGCCTCAGAGTGGCTATATGCATTAAAGATGATGAGGGGATTGGATTCTACAGTGATGGGAGTTTCAGGGCCAGATCAAAGCCGGGGCTAGGGCCGTCCACCCTTGTCGGCCCCCCCCCCCGCCCCCCCCCCCCCCCACAGCAGTGCAGGTCAGGGGCTCCAGGACTCCAGCCAGCACTGTGAAGGTGGTTGGGAGGTCCTGGCTGGTGCGACTGTGGCGGGCCACACTGTTGGGAGACTGTAGAGGGCTGCAGGGGGGGCCCACAGGTCGGTGCGGCTATGGAGGCTGCAGGCCTGTGCTTTTGGGGGGGGGGGAACAGGCCAGGGCTGCAAGACGGGGCCCCAGGACAGCACAAGGCGGCACTGCTCATTGAAGCTGGGGGTGAGGAGGGGTGGAGCAGCAGCCAGGTACTCCTGCCCCGTCCCCTGGCGGGCTGGGCAGACAGGCTGAAGGTGAGTGGCAGCAGCCACCACTCAGGCCAACTGGGCGAGATTTGGGGGGGCCCCCCCTTTAGGCTGGGTCCAGAAGCTGCAGCCCCTAAAGCCGCTGCCTGAATCCGGCCCCGGGAAACTGTACAAATACTTAAGAGAAATAGACAGGCTTAGCTGTGCCAACCTTGAGCTCAGCACAGCTGAGGTATAGAAGATTCAGGTGGCTCTAATGGTCTGGGTCTCGCTCCGTCATACCTCTTAGAAGACCCCAATTGCCTTGCCATATAAAAGCAAACAGGGTGGGAAACAATGTAGTCCCAAATCCCTGTGGAATGGGAGGACTGTTTGGCCCTATCCTTTCCCAACTTCTGGTTTGCAGGAATGCAGCAGGAGGAGATGTTGAGACAATGGAAGCCAGGAATCTTTGGGAAGACCCAACTGTAAACTCACAGAACCCAGGCCAGCCACACAGAAGGTCTTTCTTCTTCCACACTCTCCCCTCAGCAACGGCAGCAGGAGCAGCTGACCTGCCGAGCTCCCAATGGCTGCTAGGTCACCTTTAAATCCTGATTCCTTCAATGAGGTTCACAGACCAAAGGGACTAGATAACACTGCGTTTGGTTTCACTGTTCTCTCTGCCCTCGATAGCCCCCATAACACGCTTTCCTAGAAGTCCTGAGATCCTCACGGAGCATCCTGCTGTCACCATTGCATACAGCACTCCACTTACTCAGTGTTACAAGAAAACAGCAGTCTGGGTCCCAGTTCTCCAATTTCCCTGCTTTATCACTCCGTTGTTTCCTAGGAGCAGTGATGAAAGGAACCTAATGCATTCTCTGCAGCTATTCCTTTCATCCTTCTATGTCCCTTAATAATATTTACATTGTTGGAAGATAAAATCCCTGGGATGTAGAAAATATTTACTGGCACTAACTGTTGGGTGCTGTAAGGATTCCAAGAGTTTTTTTCTCATTAGTCTTTCCAAAGATTTTCTTTCTGATGTGAGCCCATAGTATCAGGTCAGACTGATGAAAACCCACTGGAGGATGAGCGTCTGCCTTCCCTTTGGCATCAGGCTGAAATGGGACACTTGATGGAATACAGTCTTCTAAATTGAGACTCCAACCCTAATAATATCCTTGGACTGCTGACACATAAGGTTTTTTTCATGTGACTGTGTTTTATTGTTGCTGCAAAAACCAGCAGGAGTTACAGACTTAGTTTAATTTTAAATGCACTTTTATCAGTCATCTTATGAGGGGTCATACTCACTAACAAGGGGGAGCTTGGTTTGTGAGGAGAAGCATGGTCTAGTAGTTAAAGTACAAAACTGGGAGTCAGGAGATTGGGGTTCTGTTCTTGGCTTTGGTTAAGTCTCTTAACCGCTGCAGAAACTCTCAGTGATGACTCAGCTTTTTAGAGTTTCACCACTGACTTTAAGAGGAGCAGAATTAGGCCAACAATGGGTCTAGCTACAGGGCAAAAAACGAACAACCCTGCAGCAGCAAGTTTCAGAGCTGGGGTCTGTTGATTCAGGCTCAGTGGCCCGCATTACAAAGCTAGAAATAGCAGTTTAGACATTCCGGCTGGAGCAGGCTCCTGGGCTCTGAAACCAGGTGAAGGGAGTGGGTATCAGAGGCCAGACTCCAGCTCAAGTGGGAATGTCTACGCTGCTATTTTTAACCCTTTACTGTGAGCCCAAGTCATTTGACCTACGGTCTGAGACTTGCTGCCCACAGAGATTTTTTTATTTTTCATGCAGTATGGATGAACCCAATGAGAGTTTCTCAAAAGCTCACCTTCTATGCCTCATTCTTGCAATGATATTATAAAGCACTTTGCGTCACTGGATTTGGCATACTGTAATTCAGTGGTTCCCAACCTGTGGCCCAGGGGCCAAAAGTGACCCAGAGGGCTTTCAAAATGGCCCGCAGCTCCCCTTCTTCAGGAGCCAGAAAGACAGTGTGTGTTGACATAAGGCTACAAGATAGGTGCAGGCTCCTTACTGCAGCCAAGAGAATGGGAGATCAATACTGGAACACGGCAAAGCGCTCTGCCTGGGTCCATAGGAACTGAGGTCCCTGCTGGAGCCAGAGGAAGGGGAGCACTGATCTTCCATCCCCATGGCTAATGAAGGGAGCACCACTGCCTAGAGACCCAGGCGGAGCACACAGGGCTATGGGATGCGTTTGGTTTCCCTGCTGCAGCTAGGGAGATGGGCAAACGCCAAGGAGGCAGCTTTCTTGCCGAACTCCTTCCATCTGGATGCAGTGGTGGGTGGCCTGCTGGTGGAAACTGGTGGCCCTTGAGAGTTGTAAAAATGATATCTGTGGCCCTCAAGCCCAAAAGGTTGGGAACCACTGGTTTAACTAAATCACAGGCTTCCCATTGAGTGACAAATGGAGTTGTTTTTGCAAGCGGTGAATTGCAACAAAAGTAAAAAATGATAGCTGCTTAGAAAAAAATGGACTGTTGTTTACACTGTGATGTGTCAGTTAAGATACCCAAGGCTGTTTCAATATGACATGGTACAATAGGCTTAGATTTGACATACCCCGATACACCTAACACAAAATAACTCCACAGTGGAGAAGAATGCCTATCTTGTGGCTCAATTATCTGTGATCAGACTTCACAGTTGCTCTGATCCAAATGACAGAGGATAAAATGAGGTTCTTTCGAAGGAGGTATAAGCTCACAGATGTCATGGTTTGAGTTACTGGAAATGATAGAGCTTTGAGCTATATAGATTCACAGTGCCTGTTAAAATCATAACCAGACTGGAAGGGTTAGGCCAAAGTATACCAGCAGTTACTTCTATTTTCCTTCTATTTTCATTCCAGTGGCCTCCCAGCCCTTTTGAGAAATCTTTACCTGATAAATGTTTTTCTTGTCTTCCTTCCACTGTAACATTTTTAAAAACATGAGTTTATATCTATTCTGCTGAGGGCTAGACAATCTCTTCACCCCACAAATCCTGCCATTTTGCTGCTCTACGTGATGGGGACTGTTCATTACTTGGAATTTGAAAGTGATTTTGTGAATCGTCCAAGAGGTTTTATATTTATGTGGCGTATTTTTGTGTGGAAATATATTGCAGCTGAAAGGGACTAATGAAAACAAAACAAAGCTGAGACTCATGGAGATTGTTATTGCAGTTAAATTGAGTTGCTGTTTGTTTTCAGTATGACTATACCCCATTGACCCAGCTGAACTGCCAAAACCTAAAATGTTTGTTATTAGAGCATTTAACTGTGGAATATCCGACCACAATGTACATTTAAAAATAGATGGTTGCTTCAGTTGCCTGTTTATTTATGATCTCTCTCTCACCCTCCACCCCATCCTTCACTTTTGGTTCAATGTTTGCTATTCTGCTCTCTCAAAGCATTAAAAAATCATGAGTTAGGCCTCAAATATCATGAGATTGGCTTAAAATCATCAAAAGTCCTGTGGCACCGTGCAGGTCCCACATTATTGTGGACTGTCTGAATCGCTTTCACACCTTCTTTGGGCTGTGTGAGAATATGGAAGAGTTTGAAAAGGCTGAAATGAAACTATGGAGTAATCTTCTACATTGTTTATCAACAGTCTCTCAGTTCCCGTTTCAAAGTAGGTGAAACAACAGTCAACGCTGAACAGAACTGGCAGAAGACATCACACATGTTAAAACACATAATACGTTGGGCAGTAGGGGAATCAGAAAGTGTCATTGCTCATAATAAGAAAAGAAGTCAGTGCCCTGACCAAGAGTTTTTTTCCTGCACAGGTTGCTAGCTTCAAGTCTAGTTTCTCAAAACTACCACAATCCTGGTCTCTTTAAAGAGAAGTTTCTTTAAATTTTCCACCTAAACAACTTGAATAAATACCCAACAAGCGGATTTTGGTTTTTCATCCACTCTGAAAGGACAGCATGGCAGAACAACACTCATGCAGCAGTGTCAGCATTGGGTGTGAGCCCACTTCCTCGAACAGGACTTGAAAATATCTGACCTTCTAGCTCAGAGGTACAAAGGCTGCCAGTTGAGCTGAATTGCTCTGTTCCTGTTGCAAATGCTTACAAAGTTCATTTAAATTAAAAGTTCAGACAGATCATTTAAATAAAAAATAAGCAAATTAAATATACACCAAGGTCACTTTTCTTTGGCAAAATTTCACAGCAAAGGCAATATAGTAGAGTACCCAGATAGCATTGGCCTCAGCAAATTCTATAATATCTGGACAAACTAAACTACACTGGGATCTAAATGTTCTAGTCAAAAGTCAAAGCACAAACTGGACTCATAATGAGAGTTCTGCTTTTTAAAGAACAACTAATCCCCAAACCCTATCATCAAATTGGAACACTGGGCCGAAAGAAACCTCATGAGGTTCAACAACGACAAATGCAAAGTCCTGCACTTAGGACGGAAAAATCCCATGCGCTGCTACAGGCTGGGGACTGATTGGCTAAGTAGCAGCACTGTAGAAAAGGACCTGGGGGTTATGGTGGACGAGAAGATGAATATGAGCCAACAGTGTGCCCTTGTTGCGAAAAAGGCCAATGGCATATTAGGCTGCATCAGTAGGAGTATTGCCAGCAGATCGAGGGATGTGATAATTCCCCTCTATTCGACACTGGTCAGGCCGCATCTGGAATACTGTGTCCAGTTTTGGGCTCCCCACTACAGAAAGGATGTGGACAAATTAGAAAGAGTCCAGCGGAGGGCAACAAAAATGATTAGGGGGCTGGGGCACATGACTTATGAGGAGAGACTGAAGGAACTAGGCTTATTTAGTCTACAGAAGAGAAGACTGAGGAGAGATTTGATAGCAACCTTCAACTACTTGAAGGGTTGCTCCAAAGAGGAGGGAGCTAGGCTGTTCTCGAGGGTAACAGAGGACAGAACAAGGAGCAATGGTTTCAAATTACAGCTGGGGAGGTCAAGGTTGGATATTAGGAAAAACTTTCTCACTAGGAGGGTGGTGAAGCATTGGAATGGGCTATCTAGGGAGGTGGTAGAATCTCCATCTTTGGAGATTTTTAAGGCTCGGTTAGACAAAACCCTGGCTGGGGTGATTTAGGGGGAGTGGGCCTGCTTTTTAGCAGGAGGTTGGACTAGATGACCTCGTGAGGTCCCTTCCAACCCTATGATTCTATGATCCTGTGATCTCCTTTACTATTTTAGAATATCTCAGTAATTATCTTCTGATGATTGGGGGAGAAATATTTTCAGCGGTAATGCTGGGTAATTAAAAAACCACATCGGGGTCTGAGTGCAAGTTTTTGGTTTTTCTTGTAACCTGTAGAGACGTAAGTAACCCATGAATGTGCCGGACCAGTCTTGTTTCATTTGCTTGTGGGTAACCAGTGAAAGAAGGTCTAGTTTGATTTACCCTTGTCTTACTTCAAAGGGTAAACAATAGACACTGGAAGCTTCTTAGAGGAGTAGGAGTTGTGGTTAGGAAATAGACAAAGTTTGCTCATTTGCATCACATAATTATTAACTATTTACATAAGCTAAATAGTTGGGTGGGGGGTGAGCACAGGGAGAGTTATGTTTGAGAATGAAACAGTAGGGGAATGAAATGGGATAGTATGTTACCCTGGTATGGGCAAAAACCAGTGGCCTTTCACTCACATCAGATTTAGGTCAGCATAACTCCACTGAAGCCTGCTTAAGTGAGCTCGGCACTGGGAATCAGGGGATTTTATAAAAAAATAATGAAACGGTGCAAAGGGACTCATGCCAGGGCCAAAATGCCTGTTACAGTTGCAAAATACAGACTTCACAGTGTAGAAAACTTTTTTGCTCATCTCTATCTGAGAGTCTGGTTATCTCAAACTCTGCTGGCCAAAATTCACTGAGGGCTGGGAAATCAAAAGTAGGGCATGTTCCCGTGCACTTTGGGGGCTGTTCTCATCATCCTCATAAGTAAATTCCACTGGGGCAAGGAAGGCTTTTTAAATAGCAAGCTCAGTGTGTGCTGTTTTAATCCTCATTACTCTCTCTGCCACTGTCTATCCATCGGAGATCACAATGAGATGGAACATTAACCTGAAAAAGTCATATTGTAGTTATGCATTTAAAGACATTGGATGAACTACCTGCTATATTACAAAATGAGGCATGTATGTCTGGAAACCAGTGACTTTTGTCATCTTCCTGGATCTCTGTCTTGTGCTTTTGAGTTTTCCATGCAGTCAGGTGGAAAATTATAACAAATAAAAGCAGAATATTTGCAATTCATGTTCATGTTATAGCTGAGATTTGCAAAGCCAATAAAGTGATTTGGATGCCTAATTTACCATTACAGCCAATGGGATTTGAGTGTCAAATGTGATAGGCAGCTTTGAAAATGGCAGCATATATCTTCAAAGCACTTTATGAACCTTAACTAAATTAACTGCCATAATTCACTCAGAAGGGAAGAATGTCCAATATCATTATCTCCCATTTTATGGATGGGAAAACTGAGGCAGAGAAGCTAAGGTCAATATTTTCACACCTGGATTTCTAATATTAGGCACGTAAAGCCATATTTAAGCACCTAAATACGTTGCCTGATTTTTACTGACTTCACAAACATCAGAGAAGCAGCTGAGTCTCAGAATTGGAATCAGAACATCCCTTTTCAGGCATCTACTGATCATGCCTCCCCTTTGGATATCAAAATTACTGGTTACATTCTTTCATGCACTGTAGAGAAGATAAAAAAGGAAGCAGACAGTATGCTTACAGGCTTTGTGAAAGCATGTTCCAAGCGATGAACGAAGTAAATTACCAAGAAAGCTTGTCAATCCGTTGTTCTGTTAGTCAGGTCATAATTCTAGGACTTCCTGGTTGTCATTAAGCTCCATATCTGGCTAATTGGCCTGTCATGCTGGCAGTGGAGATAGAAGCCAGATACTCCTCTTTCAGAAGCTTAGCACCCAGCCAGCTGAACAGTGCTAGCGTACACTATTTATTAGCTATAAGCAGGAAAAGATCTGTGACGCTCAGCTGAGCAGTTCTGATTCTATAACACGTTAGGCAGAGATGTGTATTTGCAGTAGCCAGTTCATTACAACGGCGATTGAGTCTTGGTAGTAGTACCACAAACAATCTTCCCAAATAGACATAGGCAAGCTAGTTAGTCCAACAGGAGAAAACCCTGTGCAGCAATCATGGGTCTGGATCCTGCAAACCCGGCATGTAGGGAGTCCCTATTCCTCTGAACAGCCACACTGAAGTCAGTAGGATTACTTATCTGAGCATGTGCTTGAAACATTGGGCCCCCTAGGTTATTGTCAGACAAATTCAACAACCCAAATTTAAAAAGCAAAGTGGAATGAGAACGTGAAATCACCACCAAATGTACTGGCACCAGGAATCTGCTTTTGAGAGTTATTTAGCGAGTTAGGGATCTATACCATGAGAAGTATGTGCCCTATTACAGCTAATCAACACTTACATTTAAGACTCAGTATATTGAATACCTACAATCAAACTGGTTTAAAGAACTTACGGACCAAAAATACATTATTGAAATAATTTTGTGAATAATTTCAAACAAATTTGAGAAAATCCTGAATGGCTTATACACAAACAGCAAAGCACAGTATATTAACTATATTCATCATTTACTACAGAACCTTTAGTCAGTTCTACAACTCCTCTTACATTTTGGAATTCAATCCACAGATCTTTGGCTATGTCAACACTACAAAAAGTTAGGTCGACTTAACAAAGTGCTTCCCCTGAATGGGGACTTAGTAAGTTGACCTAACTACCCTGAGGTTGACATAATAAAGTGGACTTAAGCGTCCACACTGTGCTTAGGTCGACCTAAGGAGTCGACCTAAGGGTTAAGTCAAACTAACCGGCAGTTCTTATTAAGTCGACCTAAGCTTTCATTAAGTCGGTTTAATGAAAGCCTGGTGTGGACAGGGACTAAATTAGGTCAATTTAAGCCTCCTTAAGTTGACCTAACTTGCTATGTGTAGACATAGCCTTTGTTTTTACAGGCTCTAGAGATTAAACTATTGTTTCCGATAGGTTTGATAACATATTTGATATATTTCTCATTGTCAGAAATTTGACAAATAGGTTGCTATTTTCCAAAACTTAAAATATATCAGTGAGCTCAATCTTTGCTGAATTAAAGGAATATATTATTTTGTCCTGAATACTTGGAGACAAGTATGTGGCCCAGAAATGTGAAAACAAAAGCAGAAAAGGACAAAGAGAGAGAGAGTGTGTCTGTGTAATGACATCACAGAGAACTAAGATGTGGTCTTCTGTAGTGAATTCCATCTGTAATAACAATTCGATGGTCAGTGAAGAATGATTATCATTAAATTGATTAGCTACACATAACTGGTGTGCTGAATAGATTAGTAATAGAATACCAGCATTTGGCTAACCATTGTGCATCTAAATGAACTCTGGCATTGCATTTCTAATCATAAATGTAAATCCAAAACCTTTCTAATATAACATAGAAGTAATAATGATAACAAGCTGAAAAATGACTAAGTCGGCCAATAATTAGCATGGAAAGCTATTTGAGAATCCCATAGGGTTTTAATTCATGAGGGAGGAATTTCAAATTCTGCTCAGTTGATGCTGAATGAAAATAAGAACTGCTTGATGGAGCTGTCCAGAATTCTTGAGAGGATTTGGAAACATTTGCATTTTAGGGCTGCTCAAGCAGAGCTTGGTTATACGTAGATGTTTATTAAAGCTTTGTATGGCACACTTTACTGGGATGTGTCTCTTGCCGTTTGAGTCACACCTGTGCAGTCAGTAGCGTGTGTTTGTCACTGACTGTGTTCCCCTCTCCCCCCCGGCCTCCCAGGTGGGGAAAAGCTAGGGGGTGCGAGATGCCACAAATTTACTGAACACCACCCTTTGGGTTGGGGCAGCACAGCCCAAGGGTGACAGTCAATGTACAGGTGGTCAGGTCAGGGCAGTACGGCCTTGCGTCTACTTCCTACCTGGGCAGGGCGTTGTCCTCGGGTGTGGCCCCAGTCTGGGTTCTGTGCTGTTGCAGGGAGCATCATCGACCCCTCCCTTGCATGAATTTATCAAGCTCAATCTTGAAGCAAGTTTTTGCCCCTCCCCTCACTCCCTGTGTAAGGCTGGTCCAGATATTATCTGGAAATAATTGAAAGGCAATTAATACCAAGCCTCAGGATGTCATTTTCATGAAGTAACTTTTCAGACTTAGAACTAAAGTTTAAGAATTCTGATCATATTAAGAAATTACTGGAAACTGTCAATCAAAGTCATGGCGTTGACAAAATGAAGAATAAAGGAGTATCTTGTACTTCTGCCCTGGACTCTTATTTGGCCAATGTAGGGTGAAGAATGCTCACCACTAGGTTTTTAGTTAGGGCCTTTGGAGTCTGGGAAGCAGATATAGTTGATTTGGGACTATAAATCATTGGAATACAGCAATGAGACTGAAAAGGGATTTCCTAGTATTGATTATATCTTTTCTATAGAACTGACACAGATGTAATTGTACCAATACATTTTCCCGACTTTATTGCTAGGCAACATTTGAACAGTTTAATCCTGTGGCGAGGAAAGAGATTATGAGGAAGGAAATAACATTTGTTGTTTGCATTCACCCAGCACTGTGGGCTTTTCTATGTTATTGAATAACAAAGGAAGAGCAGATATCTGTGAAATGTAGGTCTTTGCACTACACAGTCATCAAAAACAATTACACTCACAGTATTTCAAAAGTCAAGAATCAGTTAAAATCCTTTTCTAAGTTACAGCACCAGTGTCTTCCTACAGCCTGTGCAGCTGAATGCCAAACAGAGCACCCACTGGGTCAGCCACACAGTAGAACCAGAAGGAGGACAGAAACTGTAAATATGAGAAACATTAAGAGCTCGTCATGTAATAACAGTTGTGGGCTCTTCTGTGATGTCCTAAATCTTGCCGTGAATGTGATTTATACAATAGTGATGAAGTGAAAGAGCATGGGTATAGGTCAGTGGTCTCTAACCTTTTGCCAGCAGATGGTGCAATGCTTAGAGGTTGCAATGGCAACTGCCCTTCAGAAGTAGATCGCCATTTACTGGTCTGGACCACTGCTCTAGGTGTATCACTTCTCCGGCTGGATGGAACCAGATCTGCTCATCTATGTGTCAGGCCCCATAATGGAGTGAGGAACCCTGTTCATCGCTGAATACTGAAGGGCGTTAAAACCTTTCACTGGGAGGCCCCAGGCTCAAGGGGCTGTCTTAGGCATCAGGCTTGGAGAAAAGAGCTTGTGATCCTCCAGAAAGGTGAACAATGGAGCCGAGAGCTGAGGCTCATGAAAAGGAAGCCACAGAATGAGGAGGGTGGAGTTTAAGACCTACATGCTCTAATCATCCACCTATCTTGATTTCTTCCCAGACACTTCTGCTTACCTGGTGTCTACTAGAATAGAAGTGTGGCCTCAACAGCAGGTGCTTGCCACTGTGGCAACATACCTATTTTTAGCACACTAGCTTGATCAAAACTAGCATATAGGTGTGCCTCCTTGAGCTAGAAATTACCCCATCTAGCTCCTATGCAGACACACCCTTAGAACTGACTTATTTAAATGAAAACCAGCTTTGGTTAAATATCATCATTTGGCATTATGTTTCCATTACTTAATTTAGTATCAGCTTTTGTATTACTTAGTTAGACCCTCTTCATTTGTCTAATCCTCTTCTGGCATGCCGTACATCTCAGCCTTCATGAAAAGAGCATTGTGACCAATTGCCACAAAAGAGCTACACACATGAGGCTTGAGTTATTCAGTCATGTGAAGAATCACTATAGGAACAGTTCCACTGACAACTGAGCCCCCTAATAGGACAAATCATGTGAGCAAGTATGATCTGTGCTGTCATGTGGCAACTGTAACAAGACCTAGAAAACTCCCCTTCTTCTAATACAAGGAACTTTATCAGAATAATGAAAATGCTTATTTCTTGCCGCTTCTGCCTAGACTCTTCCCCAGCCTCCTTCCCTCCAGCTTTCTGCTACAGATTCAAAGAAGGATGCATGCCTGAGAGTAAGGTTGTCATGGTTAGGCCATGTACACACTACAGTCTTATTGCACGTGAGTGTACACACATGAGTGTACACACGTACATGTTGCCTGTTGCGCGGCAACAGCCCTCTTGCCGCGCAACAGGTAAGCCACCCAAAATGGGGGTGGTTAGGCTTACCATGGAACAGCTGTTCCGCGGTAGAGCCCGTGTGTACGGTTCTTGTGATTTTGACAGCCTCCAGAAATGTCCCAGAGTGCCAATCGAGGCTCAAGCCGCCTGCTTGCCGGTTCCAAGGCGGCAGCTGCCGCTGCCCAAGGAGCCAACAAGCCGGTTCTGGGGCAGCGGGGGCTGAAACGTTGAATTTCAATTTAAACGCGATCGGTGATGGAGAAACCACAGTGATCTATGGTAAATTGTTCCAATGGTTGACCACCCTCATTTCCAAAAGTTTATGTCTTACTTCCAGTCTGATATTTTCTAGCTTCAACTTCTAACCATTGGATTGAGTTACACCTCCCCCTGCTTGATTGAAGAGCCCACTGCTAAACGTTTGTTCTTCATATAAATACTTACAGACAGGAATCAGATCGCTCCTTAACATGCTCTCTATTAAGCTAAATACATTGAGCTTCTTGAGTCTATCATTATAAAGCAGTTTTATCAACCCTTTAATTATTCTCATGACTCTTCTTTGAACCTTTTCCAGTTTATCAACATCCTTCTTGAATTGGGGCACCAGAACTAGACACTGTAGTCTGGGAGCAGTCATATCAATGCCAAATTTAGAGGTACAATAACTTCTCTATTCCTACTTACGATTCCTTTGTTTATGCAACTCAGGATTGCACTAGCTCTTTTGGCACACTGTCACACAGGGAGCCACCAGTGACCTACAAACATTTTTCAGAGTCACTGCTTCCCAGGATAGAGTCCTCCAGCCTGTAAGTATGGCTGACTTTCTTTGTTCCTGGATGTGCACATTTACATTTATCTATACTAAAGTGCATATTGTTTGCTTGCTTCTGGTTTACCAAGTGATCCAGATCCGAATCAGTGACTGTCCTCTTCATTATTCACCACTCTTCTAAGTTTTGTGCCATCTGCAAACTTTATCAGTGACAATTTTATATTTTCTTCCAGGTTATTGAAAAAACTAATAAATAGTGTAGGGTCAAGAACTAATCACTGATGGAACCCACTGGAAACAGATGCTGATTGATGTTTCCCTGTTTAAAGTTACATTCTGAGATGTATCAGTTGGCTGATTTTTATTCCATTTAATGTGTGCCATGTTAATTTTATATTTTTTAAATCAAATGTCAGGTGGTACCATGTCAAACACTTTTCACAAGTCAATTACGCCAATATTGCCTTTGTCAACCAAACTTGTAATCTTGTAAAAAAGATACCAAGTAGTTTGACAGGATCTATTTTCCATAAAGTTATGTTGATTTAATGAATTATATTAACCTTCTTTGGTTCTTGTATCAACCATTTCACTATCTTTAATTATAAAGTTTTATTTATAAATCTATATTTACCTGAGTTATCCCATTTACCCTCTTTAAATATTGGAAAAACATTAGCTTCCTTCCAACCTTCTGGAGTTTCCCAAGTGCTCCAGGACTTATTGAAAATCAACATTAATGGTCCAGCAGTCTCCTCAGCCAGTTCTTTTAAAATTCTTGGTTGCAAGTTATTTGGATCTGCTAATTTTAAAATGTCTAACTTAGGTAGCTTCTGCTTACCATCCTTTACAGATACTAGTAGAATGAGAAGAATATTATCACTATATCATTCATCAGATTGTACAACTGCTTTTTCTCCAACTATGAAACAGAAATATTTATTGAACACTTTCACCTTTTCTGCGTTATTATTGAAAATTCCATCTAGTAATGGCAAATGCCAATATCGGGATTATTCTTAATGTATTTTAAAAACTCCTGATTGTTCTTCATTCTGCTGGCCATAGATTTTTCCTTGTCTACCTTTGCTTCCCTTATCAATCTTCTACAATTTTGAACTTCTGCTTTATATTCACTACTCTCATCTTCCCTTTTCTTTCATTTTAAATTTTTTTATAGGTGCCTTCATCTCTCATCTAAACCAGGTTGTTTTTTAACCAGCAAGGCCTTCTTTCTTAGTTGTGGGATTGTGGCTTTTCAGGCATCTTGTAAAGTGTTCTTAAATGATTTCCAATTATCATTCATATTTTTCTGATTAAATTTTTCCTCCCATGTGATTTGGCTCAAAATTATTTTCAGATTTGCAAAATTGGTTCTACTAAAGCACCACATATACGTATCACAGACTTGGATTTTATTCTGCTTACATATTATAAAGGTGATCAAGTCATCATCACTCGTCCCTAAGCTACCATTAAGTGTTATGTTTTGTGATCAGTGCCTCTTTATTTGTTTTGACAAGGTCTAATATAGAATTCCCCCCTACTGTCTGCAATAGTTTTTGAGTCAGAAAATCATTGTCTATAATGTTTAGAAATGCCAAGGATGTTTTAGTATGGGCAGCATGAGACTTTCAGCATGTGCCACTTAAACTAAAGTCCCCCCCGATCACACAATTTTTTTCCTACACATTATAGACTCTGAATACATAGGAGAAAGCAGGGTCCCTAGAGTAGTTTAATGGGTTCTGAATGGGGAACAGGTGAACCCAACTCATTGGTCAAAGTAGCTGAGCCAGCTTATGAGGCATATGGGAAGGAGTAATTTATTAGTGATATGGTCCAGTATGACTTACTTTTTCCTGAGAGCTAGAACTGGTTAGAAACTTTCCCACAGAACGTTTGTCTGCCAGAAAATGCTAATTAATCGAAATGGAAATGTTTGACAATTTTGGATAGAAGCCAGGCAGGTTTCTTGCAACCATCCCCCGCGCCCCCCCCCCCCCCCGCATCCATCCATCCATCCATCCATCTCCCATGTTTGCACATTGTATATACATGCTCCCAGATCTTGCAGTTGGGTTTCTGTACGCAATTACAGATGTGGATTGTGAGAGAGGCAGCACTGTTATAACCAGAACACATTAGAGCTACTTTTTCTGCTTATATAATTCATCTCATTAGAAGACTGTTACGTCACTTTCTTTGTTCTGGCCAGAATTTGATCCTAAGTCTCAGGACCAAGGCAGAAGAAAGCTAATAATTTTGCATCAGACTGAAGAATTAAGTTTCCGAATGACCGCTGTGCCTCTGTGACTTTACAGGGGTCCCATCTAACACAAACTGGATGAATGCATTAACATATACAAGCAAAAGTGCCTGGCGAATTAAGCAGCATTGCTTTGATGAAGTAATGCTTGCTGTAATTCATTTTACAGACACTTAGCAAAGGCAGAACTGGAATGAAAAAGCAAGGATTGGTCTTTTAATATGAGAATGGAATCTCTGACAAATACTGCGCAAGATTTGTTCTATTATTAGGCTGATCCTGTCTCTGATACAGGTCTGGCCAAATCCTAGTTTCATTTCTTAAATGAAACATTTTTAAAAATGAAACATTAAAGAAATACTGTGGCTCTATTTCTTTGTCTGTTTGTAAAGCTAGATAGTGCAATATGAAATGAATAGAAAATGAGCTCCCCAATGCTTCTGTTCTGTGCCATAATTGCAACCCTGAACTAAACGTGCTTTGTATTGGTGAGATAAATAATTGTATAGTTGCGTCTCTCTGAGAACAGCCAGCTATAGTGTACTATGTATTTTACATACAAGAACTGTGTGACCGGAACACTGCAAACAAGTATATTGAGGGCCTGAGCATTATCTCATTTACACTACTGAAGTCAATGGCGTATCTTGGTGTTAAACAGGTGTGAGAGAGATCTCCAAGTGCTGATACAGAAAAGCACTTAGGCATGTATTTAAGTCAATCGCTATTCAGGAAAGCACCTAAGCACCTGCTTAAGTGGCATTGACCTCTTGGGACTTAGCACATAC
Organism: Pelusios castaneus; assembly: GCA_007922175.1. NCBI lineage: Eukaryota > Metazoa > Chordata > Testudines > Pelomedusidae > Pelusios > Pelusios castaneus. The sequence goes on along the minus strand of ML685816.1, from coordinate 6,811,624 downwards.
TTCAATTTAAACACAACAGAGTCTTGTGGCACTTTTAAAGACTAACAGATTAATAAATCTGTTAGTCTTTAAAAGTGCCACAAGACTCTGTTGTCTTTCTACAATAGACTAACACGGCTACCCCTTTGGAATTTGACTTCAATTTAAACATGTGGTTAAATATTTTTCTGAAACACTTCATATAGGCAACAGAACAGCAAAGAATTTTGATTGCTCCTGCCGCAGGCCACAGTAGAATCAATCATTGTGTGATACTAACAACCCTTCAAGACATCAATTTTTTGAAAAACATTCCTCAGTGCAGGGCTACTGTTAATTCAGGGAACAGACGTTTAACTGATGGGCTCTCAGATACTTTGATGAGGAGTGAGGTAGAAGGATCTAGATGGGTAGACAGGCAATTTGAGTAGATTCGTCTCTAATGTAGCCTAGCCTGCTGCATCCATCTCTACATCTTCAGTTTTAGTTAAAGTGCCACATTTGAGTATAACACGTTCCACCACAGATTAGAGAACGTAGCATGGCTGTGATTAAATGGGTTTATGTTTTCCTTCTTCTCCTCTGCAATATTAACCCCAGATAGTATTGTTAGCTATGGAATCTCTAACAAAATAATTTTGTTACTCTAAAAACATTGATGGGCCCCTTTGCACCATAAGAGCTTGGTCAGCTTAGGCAGAAGAGAGGTTTCTACTAGGCACCAGCAAGAAGGATAGTTGACAATGACTTACAATTTCCTCCCAAGAATGCTCATTTCATTTGCATGCTGTGTGCAGGGAAGAACATTTTGCTCATGGTGAGTTGCTAGGGAAAGGAAGCTGCTTAGATGTTTTGGTAACCACAGAAGCAAACTGGGGGTGGCGGGGAAGGTGCGGAGCAGGGAGATAAAACAGCTGGAGAGAACAGTGGGATCGCTGTTGCTTAGCAACATTTACATCTGGATCCTTGAAGGTACTGAGTAGCTCTTCAGAGGCACTTAGCATCCTTAGCTTCCACTGAAAGCAATGAGATCAGCAGATGCACAGCTCCTCTCAGGCTGTGCTCAGGACCTTAACGGATCAGCCCTTTCTGCAAGCTAGATTCAAATTGTTTGATGGGAGATATGTGTGTGTAGGACTTTCCTGAAGATCAAAGACTTATGAAGAATCCTGCTTTGAATAAAGCTGTCCCCTCCCCAGTTATCATCCGCTATGTTATCTGGTAAAGGCTGTCAGAATAGTTAGTGGGAGCCAAGGTACAGGTTGTGGTTCAGGTACAGGAGTGAGAGCAAGGGGGTTTGAATTCTATTCTCAGGGCTGCCACTCACCTGTGGTGTAACTTAGCTAGCTCCTCTGCAGAAAAGCATGCAGTACCGACTTACCTTGCTGGGCGGTTGTGAGGAAGGTGCTAAGGAAGTGCAAAGTATTAATTTATCATAAGGGGCAAATCTTTCAACCTTGACCTGTGATTGAGGAGTGCCCCAGTGCAGCGCTGGTGTGGTTTCACTGTTCGTGCTGGGAGCCTAGATCCAAGGCTCAGTCCATTTGTGTGCTGTGGAGAAGTCTTGCACAATGGAGTTTATGGGGGGAGGAGGGACGGGGTAGCGCAGCTGCTATGAAAATCCACCGACCCCTGCCACCGGTAGAACAGGGGAGGACAGAAGGGGTTGGTAATATCTTTTGCTGGACCAACTTCTGTTAGTGGAAGTAGAAGCATTTGAGCAGGCCTGGATTAAGGGCCCTCGGGGCCCCAGGCTGCACCCCTTACTTGCCGTCCCACCCCAGCCTGGAGCCCCACCAGCCCCCACCACCACTGTGGGGGCCCCCTCCTGGTCCGGCGCTGTCACACCCCTGGGTCGGGCAGTTCACCACCAGGGTCGGGGCAGGCCGGCCCTGTTTGCTCCGCTCTGGAGATGGAGACAGGGCTGGGGCCAGCTGCTGCATGGTCTGACCTTCCAGGGTCGTGGCCCCTGGAGGCTGCACCGGAGGCCACACCAAGCGCCAGGCAGCCCTGTCCCCAGAGTGGAGCGAACAGAGCCGGCCTGCCCTGCCCCCAGAGGCGGACCGGCCAGCCCAGGGGTGGGGCAGGAAATGCTCCAACCCAGGACTCTGCCCCCCCAGCTCCACCCCAGCACCAGCAGGGTAGGGGCTCTGCCGTCTGCCCCTCACCCGGTACTGTGGGGACGGTGCAGGGCCAGATATGGCAGGGGCCATAGAGGCTGGAGCCTGGGTCCCCCTTTCAGGCCAGGGCCTGGGGCTCACGCCCCTATAGCCCCTTTGTCAATCCAGCCCTGCTTTTGAGCAACGCAGAGGTCTTTAGTTCATCATGTCTCGACCCCTTGCTCCCAGTCATCCCAGTGTGACTCATTTCTGCCCTGCTATGCATTGCCAACATTTCACAAAAGACAGTACATGCATGGAGGCAGGTTGCACACGGGGACACCTGCTCATAGTGTGCCATCCCTTGCACCGACGCAAGCCGTCCTGGGGAGGGCTTGCAATTCCAGTGCAAGGGGCCTCGCATGGCAGGCAGCCTTTATGGCCCCCACAGTTTGCAGCGTAAACATGGCCTATACTAGCAATGAGACCATGGCACAGCTGCAGCAACCCCTCTGTAGCGCAGACAGTTACTACAACGACGGAAGGGGCTCTGTCACTGGAATAAATCCATCTCTCTGAGAGGTGGCAGCTAGGTTGACAAGAATTCTTCTGTTCCAAAGGGGTAGCCATGTTAGTCTATTGCGGAAAAACAACAGAGTCCTGTGGCACTTTTAAAGACTAACAGATTTATTTATCGCATGAGCTTTCGAGGGAGAAAAGGACTCAGGTCAGTTTAACTCCATCTCTCAGGAGGATGCATTTTTCACACTCCCGGGTGATGTAGTTAAGCCAGCCTAACTGTTAAATATAGACCATACTTAAAATAACAGAGCAGCACTTTTCTAATTTTTATGCAGAAATTACATATCTTGCTCAACCCCGTTCGTAACCAGATAAAAAGATGAGCAGTCCCCAAGTTCTGTTTGGAGACAGGCATGAACCACAACATTTCTGAGCCTGGATATTTATACTCTCCCCTCTCAAAGTGTGGGTCCTGGTTTGGGGTTAGCTCATTAGAGAGGGAAGGTACCACTGTAATATTTAGATCTATCTGGGCTCTGATTCCAAAATTCCCAAATTCAGGGGCTCTGGCTCCAGTGCTTTAGTTCAGGTCCCCAGTAATCACTACATTAAGGATCTGCTGCAATTGTTATTCAGTCAGTCTGGTGTAATTTGTGGGCACATTTCCAATGACTCATTATATTGATGTAACTGAAGACCAGTACCTTCTGTACCATGACCTGGACCTTGCAGAAGTAACCTGACACCACTGGAGTCAGACCAACCTTTGAAGAATGACTGTTAGCCCCTATAATTCCTTCAGCAAGTTGGACTGTCCACCATCAGTTTAATTAAATCTTTTTTTAACAGCATAGTTTGGTGCCAAGACAAACACAATCCCACGTTTCCCTATTGATCATGTTAACAAATGTTCTCCAAAGGTGAGTAGTGCCCTTGTCCAACTCAAGGCAAGAAAAGAAATAATTAAGTACAAGCTCTCTGGGGGACCTGCATGGATCAGATAGCAGCGTTTGGATTAACTGGTCTTCTGCTTCTAGCCAGCGCTGACTCTCATGCACTATGAAGAGAGTTTTGTTCTGTTCTAGTGATAGTCCTAGGGGCTGTTAAATTACAGTATCTTCTGCTTTTGTCTCTGGTATATGTCCAAGCAGAAGGTAAAGATTCCCTGGCACTTATAAAGGAGGATGGAATATCCTCAATATCCTGGCCAGTAAACCAGATTTTAATACCCAGGTCTATATGCAGAGTGAATGCATAATGGCTGTCGTTTTTGCCTATGGAGTCAGTAGAATATTAGTACCTAATCCATGATGTATGTAATAACCTTTGGCTATGTCTACACTTACCAAAGTTAGTTCGAATTAGTTAATTCAAACTAACTAATTCAAACTAATTTTAGTTAGTTGAAATTAACTTAATTCGAACTAGCATGGCCCCACTGGAATTTTAGTTCAGTTGCATTAAGTTCAATGTGCCGATTAGTTCGAACTAAGTGGTTAGTTCGAACTAACACGGCCACATTGACTTAATTCGAACTAACTAGTTCGAATTAAGCGTTAGTTCAAAAGGTATAATCAAATTTATTAGTTCGAATTAAGGAAGCCCTTAATTCGAACTAATGAAAGCCTAGTGTGGCCAAGGCTTAAGTAAGTTCGAATTAAGCTTCCTTAATTCAAACTAACTTGCCAGTGTAGACATAGCCTTTGAGATACTTTGAGTCAAGCAATGCACTGTATAAGACCAAATTCAATCTAGTTTCAAATATCTGACTGGCTCAAAGCTATCTTTTTTTCTCCTGGGGTGGAGCTGGGTTTGCTGTACACTATGAGAATCCTTATACGCTTTCCCATAATGAATGTGTATGATATGTGGGATTTAGCCAGCTACATTCCTGAATGTGGCTTATAAATATGCATGGAAAGGAATTCCAATTTTGTGTCATGAAGGAACTGAGCAATCTTAATACTCAGGATGAAATTCATCTAGGGGCTGCAGAAATCCCCCATACTGGGAGTACGGCAGCTCTGCTGTGCTGGGGGTAAGGCACCTGCTCTAGGTATGCTTGGCAGCAACACTCATTGAGCTCTGTATTGTCCAGCGCAGGAAAGGATTGGGCAAAGAAAAGAGCAGAGGCATGGTGGTTGCTCTATAGTTACCTGATTCTTGTAGCAGCAATATTGGGTTCTGGGTTCCTTCTCTTTTGTTAGAGAACTTTGACGAGATACTTGGCGGACCAGGATAGTGACTTCACAAGAACCTGAAAGCGCTGTGGTTCCCCCAGCTAACACCTTCAGGGGAATGGGTGTTGACTGAGATTCAGTTGGCAGCCCCCTGTGCAGTCACCATCCTTCTCCAAGTGTCTTTCTAAAGTCCTCCAGCAAAGAGGAAAGTCATAACACGATCAGCAAACTTGGATTTGCAGGTATTAGGCAAGGGGTTCCCTTCTTTGGCTATCTGTCCCTAGTCAGATTTATCATTTCTTTTAACCGCATTGTGGCTTGGCCTGTCATTACTGCTGATAACTCTAGGGAAGTTTCCACTGCTGGTCTCCTCACCTGCTTTGAAAGATTGGCACTAGTTATTTTTTATTAAGAAAACAGATGCACTAATCCCCCTAAGAGGATTTTAGCTGGTTTCTAGTCAGCTGGTGTTTTCAAATGATTTCAGGAAGGACGTAAGGCTTGTGGGGCTAGATTTTCAAAATCACTTTTGGCTAGAGTTTTCTAGCACTCAGCACCCAATGGCCAGGCCAGATTTTCATAAGACCTCAGCATTCAACTGCTCTCCCCATGCTGAGCTCTGCTGAACATCTGGGCACTTGTCTTTCTGCCTATTGAAAATCTGGCTCTAGATTTTATGTGTGCTATCCATCCTGGAGTTGAATGAGCAATGTTTGCTGTCTTCAGGTTTTGGTTGCTCATTCTTTTGCAGCAGATCCATTTTTTACCTCCCTGCAAGAAGGGCCATATCTAGGAAACTGAACATCAGCATCGATCAATAGAAAATAGATGAAATTTCATGACATGATTCTTATGCAGTCATGTTTCTGACACTAATAAGACTCTCTTCCCTGGCTGTCTGGAAAATAGGCATAAATATTATATTCACTTTGCAGCACACTGCATGTAGGACTCATGAGACTGCTCAGCCACTGAAAGGTGTTACTAAAGTGGCTGGATAACTCAGTTAAGAAAAAGCTTTTAACTTGTCAGTTCTAAAAGCCTCAGTAGTCCCTCCCAGCTTAGACACAAAACACAAATTGCCATAGTTTACAATTTGTCATGGATTACTTTAATCAGTGAGCATTACAAACCGATGGATTCTGGAGAAACCTTTTTTCCTTTGTTATCTATTGATTCTTCTGTATTAGGATGGTTAGGCAGAGAATGATATGAGCTAATCTCTTAACCTTTGTAACTGGAGATATTGGATGCCTTTCTGAAAAATAGTCTGTGTGGTTTCCTTCTGCCCCTGCATTTTTCAATGCATAATTTTCAGTGGCAGGGCCATGGCTTTATCCATTTCCCCCTGCAGTCAATGAAAAGAGCCCCACGGAGACAGGACTATGGCTGTAAACCTTAGAAGCTGTATACTGAATAAGGCAGGACCTTGGAGGGTCTTTGTCTTAGTGCACACAGTGGTTGGGAGATCCAGTGGCCAACGAAACACATCTAAGTAGTCTTTCTTCCACTTTAAAGATTGCAAAACTACTCACACAAAATCACACCCTGCCAAAGCCAAAATTTCTCATGCCACCTTTATGGTGCACCTTTAAACAATACAGATTTTCATATATCGTTTCTCAAATAAGACAGCATGATGCATTTCCGCCTGTAACTTCATAAAGTGCGCAGTAAATGAAGGAGGGATTTGCAGGAGCTATAACCACATTCAGGGTGAAATTTCTGTGCACAGAGTTACAACAAGGGCTAGGCTCCATTTAAGACCAGTTGTAGCCCTCACATAAATAGAGTTTCTTTGGGATTAAGTGGTGGCCATACATCTTGTGATGGCTTTTAATACAGGGTCAGTTTCACCTTCCCTGTCTATTTTGCACACAAATGATGTTACCAGACATTGTTTGGCATACACAGAGTAGTGAATTGTACTACAAGGCTATGTCTACACTTGTTAAGTCAACTCTGTTAAGTCAATTTAACAAGGTCGACTTTAAAATCAACCTTGTTAAGTAGACTTAATGGAGCGTCTACACTTAAAGTCGACTTAAGTCAACCTTGTTAAGTCGACTTAAGAGAGCCTGTAGTGTAGACATACGCATCTACTCTGGCTTTAAGGCAACTTAATAAGGTCAATTTAAGCCTTAAGTTGACCTTCAGAGACGATGTTATTAAGTCGACTTAAGGAAGCTCTCAAATCGACTTAACAAGAGCCCAGTGTGGACGCAGAGTTCTGTAGGGCGACTGAAGCATCCTTACGTCAACCTAAGGTGCCAGTGTAGATGCACCCCAAGAGACTAAACATGGGTATATAAGGATGTAGACCTAACCTGTATGATTTTATATCATATTTGAGATGATAAGATCATGCAATTAAAGACTGTGGCCAAAACCTCAGCTTGTGCAAACTAATACAGCTTTATGCTATATAAAAGTTATATCCTCTGAGGATCTGGCCCTATACCATAATGCATGTGCCCAGGGGGACAGATTTAAGCTTGCATGTGCAGCCTTAACTTTGGCAGTTGCTGAAAGAGTGCTTAAGCGTGTAAGCTTAAATAGATTTTTTAACAATTCAGATGCTACACATACATATATCCCCACATACAGTATCTCCTGGGGAAAAAAACCCTCGTAATATTGCATACAAAGAGGTCCTGTACCCAGATTAGTCTAGAGAAGAGATTAAATGAATTTCTTTATTCTCTCAACCTCCCCTGCTGACGCGTAATTTGCTCTTATTTACAGTGCAGCTTGTGTGGTCTAAGGTGTGGTGACGGGGAGGAAGTAACTCCCATTCCCATCAGGAAGGGAAAAATTGCTCCAATTTCCATCACCCAGTGTGGATAGAATGTGGTCACTCACAAATCAAAGGAAACAAGAGGCATTCTGGAGTATCCTGCTATGCCCTTCCTGCTATTTGTAGAGAGACAGACTGAATGATTGGAGCAGTAGAAAAAAGTCATTTGACAATAGGATCAGCATTGCTGAATAACAAAAGCCCCCAGTCTGCAAACACACAGGCACGTGCTTAAACCTGATGCATCAACTTCTGTGAGAGTACACACAGCAAGTGAATTCTTAGCACCGTGGAAGTGTTGCCATTGGATTTTACTCAGTGTGGAGGATTAAGCATGTGCATAAGTATTTGCATGTTCAAGGCCTAAATCAGGTATTGAGTTACCTAAATCAAGTAGAAAGGCAGTACAAATGCTGCAAAATGCCTTCTGCAAATATCCATTGCAAAGTTCCTGTGGAGTTACTCAGGCCATGCTTACGTCCCGTTTGTATTTCCTTCCCACCAGTAGCGACAGTTCATGAATGACCATGGCAGGGAAACTCCACAAAGTCACAGGAGTGAGTCTCTGCAGAAACTGAATATACATTTTCACAAGTAGACATGGCTCCTTTCTGGCTCGGACCCGTGCGGGTCCCGAAGAAGGGAGTGCAGGTTGGGACTCCCTTCTTGCTGGGACCCACGCAGGTCCCAGAGAAGGGAGCCCCACTCTCTTCTTCCTGGACCTGCGTGAGTCTGGGCAAGAAGGGAGCTTCTGGGGCTCCCCCTTGGAGGTTCCTCTGTCCAGGGAGTGCTGGAGAAGACAGCTGCTGGTGCTCTGCAGGCTGTCTTCTCCGGCGCTCCTCGGACAGGGGATCCCTGGAGGTTCCCCTGTGCAGGGAGCACCGGGGAAGACAGCTGCTGGCAGCTCCCGGGACAGAGGAGCCCTGGGGAAGAGAGCCGCCAGCAGCTCTCTTCCCCGGGAGGCCTGGGGCTCCCTTGTCTCCGAGCCGCGATTCCCTTCCCCCAGCCCTAGGTCAACTTGGCATCCACAGCCATGTTAGGTCAACTTAATAAGGTTGAATTAGAGCTTAAGTCAACCTAACAGGCGGTAGTTATTAAGTCAACTTAAGGACGCCCTTAAATCAACTTAATGAAAGCCTGGTGTGGACATGGAGTAGTTTAGATCGACTGAAGCATTCTTAAGCCATTCTCATAGCCATTGAATGCACTACCTACAACTACTCTCTGGAGTTCCTCTCCTTCAGAGTCATCCTAGACTACCTCCAATCTGGCTCCTGCCTTTTGCACTCCAGTGAAGCCATTCTTTTCAAAGGCTGCATCCTAACCAAAACTCAAACCCAGTAATCCATCCTCATTTTCCTCAACCTGTTGGCCATGCTCTTCTTGAAATCTTGTCTTCCTTTGGTTTCTGAGACTTTGTCCCATACTAGTTCTCTTCCTCTCTCTTTAATAACTCCTTCAGTATGTCCTTCAAAGGATCCTCTGTGCTCCCCCTCAAACTTTCTGTGTGGGTTCCGGAGGGCTCTTTCCTTGGTCCCCCTCTCTTCTCCCTCTAATGTCTTATCTCACAGTAATTTCATCCACAAACACAAATTCAACTACCATCTCTATGCAGACAACTCATCTATCTACCTCTCTATTTCAGCCCTGCCTTCTTCTATCTAAAATAGAAATCTCAGCCAGTCTCCAACATCTTATGGATCGCTAAGTGTCAGCTCAAACTCAAAAGGCTAAAGTACAGCTCTTAATCTTTCACCCTTTCCCCACACCTCTTTAACAGATTCCTATGGGTAGCACCACCCTCCTGCCTGTCACTCAGGCCTATAATCTGGGCATCCTCACATCCAGGTTATGTCTACATTTTATGGATTCTTTCTACACAACATCTCTAAGACATGACCTTTTTTATCCATCTACACCCAGTGTTCAACATCTCACGTCAATTACTGTAACGTTCTATTCTCTGGCCTTGACAAACGCAATCTTGTCCAATTTATATCCATTCAGAATGCTGTTGCAAGGATCATTCTGCTGGTGTGGTGCTTTTTCCATATCACCCCCTCTCTCTATCCCTCCACTGGCTCCCCCTTCTCTATTGCATCAAAAAACCACTGTCTTCATTTTCAAAGCTCTTCAGGACCCATCAGCTTTCCTCTGCTATTGAGATGTTGACTCCCATCTCCAATCAGCCCATGTCGCCAGTTGCCATCACCCATTAGTTAAATTTGCAAACAAGCACCTTTGTGCTTTCTCCTACACTGCCCCTCATGTTTGCAACGAGCGCCCCATAAATATCCACAAAACTACTTCTTTATCCACTCTCAGCTCGCTCCTTAAAACCCTCCTTTGCCATGATGCCTACACAAATCATGACAGCGGTTAAGCTATAGGTGTGCTGAGACCACTGCCTATTATTCTGACCAGTACCATCTTACTATTTCCCTGTACTATCCCGTTTGTATCCATTTGTTGTCTCTTGTCTTGTAATTAGATTGCAATCTCTTTGGGGCAGAGATTGTCTTTTTGGTCTGTGTTTCTACAACTCTGAGCCCAATTTAGTTTTGGTCCATGATAATACATTGTTAATTGTGAAGTGTCTGCTTAACTCTGATAGGGTGCATCTACACGTACAAATTAAGTCGACTTAAGCTTGCTTAAGTCGACTTAATTTGTTCTGCATCTACACTACACTTTCCTTAAGTCGACTTAAGCAGCTGCTTAAGTTGACTTAAGGAAAAATTAAGTCGACTTTATAAAACCTCGTTTTAAGTCGACTTTGCTGGCTAAGTCGACTTTAGAAAGTTGACTTAGCCAGTGTGGATGTGGAGTAGCCCTAAGTCAACTTTAAGTTGACTTAGAGGGCTCCAGGGCTTCCCCACTGCCCTCCCTGCCAGGGTGGCTGGCACAGCCACAGCCTGGCGTGCCCCCCAAAGGGCAGGGCAGATCCCTGCCCACCCTGCCCCTATGCCCTGCCAGGGTTCCTGTCCCCCTTTGCCCCATTGTACCAAAGTACAATGGGGCAAAGGCTGAGCCCCCTGGCACTTGGCAAGAGGTGCCCCCCCTGTCATCGTGGACCTGTCCCAGGTCCCCCTAGCCCCTACAAGTCGACCTAGGTGTCCAGTGTGGATGCTCTAGGTCGATTTGGCAGGGTCCCCTCTAAATTGACTTAAAATTTGAGTGTGGACATGCTAAGTCGACTTAAATTAACAAGTGTTGACATAGCCATAGAGTCCCTCACTCAGCAATGGGTATACTGATTCCTCAGTCCAGTTTGTATCTGACTTTATGGGGTTATCGGGGGCTGAAAGGCACTAGAGAATATAGTATTTTATTATCATTACAGGATATAGTAAAGATAAATTACTTTTTATAGTTACCATTACTGAAGTACCTTCTGAAACCATTACTCCATTGTTCTAAGGACAGTACAAACACGGTCCCTGTCAGTTACAATGTAAGTAAAAAGCAGACTAAGGTAAGAAGAGAAGAAAAGTCAGAGAGGTGAAGACATTTACACATCTAACAGAGTCAAGGTTCTCCTGAGTCCAGTGTTCTCGCCACTAAATGACACTGCCCCTTATAAAGGTCTCAGGCATTCAAACTGGTCTCCTGCAGTGAAAAGAGAGTGTAATTTTGAGCTGTCTGAATTAAAACTAGACAAATCTATGGGCAAAAAGAATTGCTCCTAGGAAATGCTCAGAGGAAGCCCTTCAGAGTGCATCACTCTGCTGGATCAAACTTGGCAATTAGAAAGGATGTGCTGACGCACCACCAGCATCACAGGACAGACCATGCTGGGAGCAGTCCCATTTGCCTCCATGCGACTGTATTTCATGCCACTTGATATTATCTGTGGTTTAGCATGACCTGGATGACACTGTTTCCCATGCAGGGTGTAGCTACATGCAGCAATGAAAGACCAGGGTGGGGAGCAGAAGCCGTTCCCCACATCCCCTCTGCCAGAGCCTTTTCCCCATTCTGGAACCTTTCTCCATGGCAGGGAAAGAGACCAAAAGCAGGGATGCATGGGGACAGTAGACTGCTAAAACCAGCAAGTTAAACAGGGGAGGAATTGCTTGGGCACATAAAGAGCTAGGTAGGGTACCTACTTTAAAAGTTCAAACATGTCTTTTGCTCTAAATCCCCCAGCAATGTCTCACCGCCTATACTGCTATTTATATCCACATTGGGGGGCGGGAATTGTACATACTCCACACTGCCATAAAGAGTGTGCTGCCATTTCGCTTCAGTAGAAAGTGCAGCAGAGAAGAGTTTTCTCAAAAGCTATAACTGCTGTCAGCAGTGTCTGTGACTGACAGAACAAGGCAGCTCAAATCAGATGTCTTCACTTCCTGCTGTAGCACCCGTTACAAAGCAAAAGCTCAGATAGCTCCTTGTGAGCGATGCAAATTGTTTTTCATGAACATAATGAAACGCAAGTCAGTGTGTTCCTCACTTCTAGATACTTCACGCAGCACCACTACATTCATTTTGCTGCCATCCACTATACTACTTTGAACAAGAGAACTACAAAGGGCGGGCAAACTGATAAACCTGACTGCAGAACGTTTTAGCTACCTGGGCCTTCAGCTGAAAACTAGGTAACATTGCACACAGCTTCTCTAGTCCCCGGAGGTCCCAGCGAGGATGAAGTTGCCTTCATACTGGTCCGGTCTACACTGCTGGCAAAATTCAGTGGCAGTCCACGGGAGTTACGCAACCTACGCAGAGTAGCGTACCTAACTCCTGTCGACTTTCTAACACCCATTTAGTGTGGCATCTTCCCTGCACTGCACCCATGGGAAATGGGTTCCCATCGACACAGTGCTGCACCACTTGAGGGGGCAGCTTTATTAAGTCGGTTTCTGGATTGAGTGTGTCTTAACTGACGGCTCAGTCGATCTGGAAAGATCGACCTGAAGGTGTTAACTTTGCCACCTGAAACAGTCCTTAGCCCAGAAAGCTGCTTCCCTGCAATTAGTGGGTTTCATTTCAGTCAGTCAATCAATCATGCTACGTCACTTATGCTACATTTCCCTGCATGACAGTCAGGGCCATCCCTGGGGGGGGGGGGCGAACGGGGCAATTGCCCCGGGCCCCGCGGTTAGGTGGGCCCCACGCTGTCCCGCTCCCAGCGGGGCAGTGCGGGGCCTGCGCCATGGCCCCCCCACTGCCGCGCTACATGAAGGCAGCAGGGCGGGCCAGGAGCGCTTCCCCTGGCCCCTGGGTCAGCCCATTTCCCCACCCCCAGGGTGCAGCAAGCAGGCCCAGGGGTGAGGCAGGTGCTGGGTCCTGGCTGTGGCTGGGGACGCGGCAGCCTTGCCCGGGGCTGGCTCCCCGCCGACAGGTGGCTACAGCCTCAGCTCCCTGCTCCTCCCAGAGCTGGGGTTGGGGTCTCAGCTCCCCAGGGCTGCAGTGTCAGCTCCTCGCCGCCTGGCGGGCAGCCTTGGTTTCCGGGGCTGGCTCCCCCAGCGACCGGAGTCCCTGGGGGCAGAGTAGGCCGGCCAGCTGCACTCCCCACCAGCATGGGGGTGGCCCACCTAGGGCGATTGGCCCTGGGACCTGCTCCCTCCAAGGGACGGCCCTGATGACAGTGCATCTGGACACACAATCAGAGCTGACACAGAGAGCAGTGCCCACTTACAGTGCATCTCTGCATACAGTGGAGTGAAGTGGAAAGTCCCCAAATACTTCAGTACAGTGGAAGAGAATTTCCTTCCACCTACAGGGACACTTCACTCTACCTGTAGCAAAGATTTCTTTTTATCTGTAAGAAGGTTCCATTGTTAGGATACATGCTGCATGGACGCATTTGGGGAAGTGGGGTGCTGCCCATTAGATACTGCCACACTCAGCCACAGTAACAGGAAGAGAAAAGTTTCAAGACTGACTGTGTTCCCAGAAGAAGCCCCGGGTGATGACTTTACTATCCCCCCATCTCTTGCCAGGAGAACACAGAGGAGTCTTTGCTGACACTTACCCAAGATGAGGCCTTGACGGCTTCCTCCTCAGTCACAGGGAATGAAGGAATGGTCCAATTTGGCTTCTAACAGACAGAGAGGATAAATAAGAGGTTCTGTCAGGTTCCCTTGTTAAAGTTACACAGTGTTCCTTGCTTTGAGTGAAATTCATGCCTTTGTTGAGGCCAACGCCAGGCCCAAGTAGGACATAAGTAACCATCAGGCTTGTGCACCCCTGCATAAGTCTTTTACCTATAGTGACAGCTTTGCGCAAAGCAAGTTAATTGTAAGCGGGCTCTACTGCGTAAGCAAAAAGTAGCCACCAAGCTGTCCTTCCCTGAGTAGTCCTTATACAGGGATTCACAACGACATGTCTTCTATCTACAGTTCTCCTGTGCTCACCATTCTTTGTCATTTAGAAACTGCCAAACACCGTTCTGTAAGCTTCCTAATTGCCCACAGTGACCTGGTATTGAAAGGCATACAATGGTTCAGGTACTGAATGTAAATTCCTTATGTGGATCTCTCTCATGCTGTAATACACTCATTTTGGACCAGATCCTCAGCTGATGGACCTTCAAATAGCTCCAATGAGTTCAGAGGAATGTATCCGTTGAGTTCAGTTTAAAGTTCATTCTTAAAGTTTCAGAGTCAAATTCTGTTCTCCAATACATGCACAAAACTACCATCCAAGGACAGCATTTGGCCCAACTCAATCACACGTATTATTTATCAACAAGGAACCTCTTTGTGAAACTTTTTCCCTTCTACAAGAACAGACCAAAGATATCATTGACGCAACTGCCTTGGTTTCTTTAGAGCCTGTTGATAGGACAGAGAGATTCATTTGTTGGAGTTGCTGTGTTTGCAGCAATTTAATCTCATAGTTTCTTATGATTTGATATCCTTTTACGTGGGCCTCACTGGCTTTTCCAAAAAGTTACACTATGCTGTGTGGAGGCTGAAAGGGGCTGCGCAGAGTCAAATATTTTGTTACACTCCATGGATGGTTTATCTAAGGAGTGGAAACCAAGGCCGTTCAGCACAGAGCATTATGAAAGATGAATGGAAAAAAAACTCAGCACAGAGCTAAGATAATACCAGGAAATGCTTCTGAGTCATTAGCTGCAAGGCTGAGTTCTTTGCTCAGTAAACAGAGAAGGGCAGCAGATCATTTTACTTGCAAGGTTATTGACCATTAACGGCTTTGAAATTAGGGCTAAATCCAGGCTACACAGTTCTAAAATGGACCCTTTAAGGCCATAATTCTGCTAAATACAGACAAAACTATGGGTAGATCGGTTTGTTTTTCCGACTACTGGTGCTTTCAGTTTTTAATTCCTAAATGTCTACTTGTCTGACACACAGAGGAAATGTATGCCCGGTGGCTCTGTGAATGAAAGCAAAATAAGCAATCTATCAAAGTTGAGTTTATGTAGGGCCAGTTCCTTAGGTGGGGTAAATCAGCATTTACCAATTTATTCTAGCTGAGGTTCTGACCCATGGCGCAGCCATGCATCCATTTATGTTCTTGTCTAAAATGCTTGGCATTGCTCTTCAAGTTTGCAACATTTTCAACAGATGCCATCCGAGGGCTTTATTTTTGTCTCTAGTAGCAAAAAAAATGTATTTGACTACTGGCAGGAAGACATTATTCACATTTCATGAGCTTTATTTCAGTGATCAAAACAAGTGAAATATGGAAAGGTTGACAAATTCCAGAGGGTTAGTCTATTCTAGTTGTAAACTCTTCAAGGTAGGGGCCACATTTACTTCTGTTGGTACCATACAACTCTAATACTGAGGGGTATTTTTGAGTGCTAATAGTATACGGTTAAAAGAATTAATTGCCCCTTCTCCACTACGGTAGCACTATCCATGGAATTAAAGCAATTGCGACATCTTTTAGGAATTAGTGGTGTTCAATCATTGCACATTTGAGCTCCTAATGAATAAAAGCCATATATTAGATGTTATATTAGCACAAAATTAACACAAAAAATGCACTTTTCATCTGAATAAATCCCTGCTGATTTAGTGTTTATTCTTAGCTGAATAGGATTAGGGTTACAAAGACTATAAAATCCATACAAAAGATAGAGTATGAGTATATAAGGGAGAATAAATAAATACCATATTATGAGTGGTCTTGGTTCCACTGAAGTCAACGATAAAACTCGCTTTGACTTCAGTAGGGCCAGGATTTCACTCTATATATTTAAGGGAAATTTTCTCCAATGACTACCATATCCTTAAGAGAACATTCAAAGCCTACTGAAGTCAGTGGGTGCCTTTCCTAAAAATCATGGGACTTTGGATGAAATCCTCTTTCAGGGCTTGATCTGGCAAACCTTCACTTGCATAACTACTTAAGTGAATTCAAGGAGACCCTTCACTTGAGTAAGGACTCATTCTGAGAGATAGAGTTTGTAGGATTGTGTCATCACTTAATGCTTCAGGAGGTGAAGTAGCTATAAACCTTTACAGCTGATTGCAATGAAATGTCACTAATCTGCTTGCCACATTGTAGTATGGGTGTTCAAGGAGATGGCTGATACCATGAGTCACCTAGACCTGGAGATATGAATATTTTGAAGCAGAAATAATGCATGGCTCAGCCACGGGAATATGGTAGAGTGAGAGCACATATCAATGCAACTATGTACTCTGTTTTAAACAAAGATCTCAGAGTTGCCTTAAGTGGTAGCCATATGCAATTAATGGATTACTGTAACTTTGTACATTGAAGGAGTAAGGAACCATTCAGGTAATGATCATTTACAGGAAATGTTAAGTGACCCAAGCAACATATGAGGAGAAGCAGCTTTAGTTTGCTAGAGCATCAGGGATGCATCTATGGATGCAAACCTCAAAGTTGAGACTATTAGTACTCTGCAAAGGAGTAGCTATAGCATGGCCCTGAAGTAGCAATAAAATAAACCGGCATTTTATTCATGAAGTTTGAATGGTTGGCTTGCGTCACTACAGTAGTTGAATATTAACGTGTCATTGTTTTCAGCTGCCACTAGCAAAACATGCTATGCCCTTCTGCAGGACAATGTTAACCCATAGATGCTCCTTCTGTACTGTATGCTACTGCTCTGATACCAAACATGGTTTTTCCAGAGTATTGCTCAAATCCTTGTTTGTGATCAACCACAACTCTAGGCAGTTAGTGCTAATTATCAAGCTCTGCTTTATTTTCTTTAAGATCTTCCCACACAGATCCTCCAGCAAGAAATTGCAAGTGGCAATGATTCAAAAGCGGTGTCACAGGCCACTAGCTCTGCAGGTCAGTCTATTGCCCTCATCCAGAAAGGCCTACCAGCTGATATTACAGAACGCAAGGGGCAGAAGAAGGAGGTGCGCTCCGTGAAATGGAGTTTTGTGCAGCGGAAAAAGTTTCACTAACCGTAACGAGCACACAGTGATGCAAAGCTTAAGTACTCACTATCCTAGGAGGATCAGCTAGCTCTTTCCTTTGTATTCTTCTACTGTGAATTATACAAATGTGTTTATATTTTTTGAAAACAGGTCTTGGAAGGCAAGTGCAAAAAATGGTTTAATAGACTACTGACTGCGGGCTCTATACCTCACCCTATTCCTCCATCCCATCTCAGCTGCCTGACAACCAATATGTACTTCAGAATTCCCATTCACTGCTTAAGAAATGAATAACGGCTGCAGTATAAAACCATATCAGTGGCACCACAACAGATACTAGTTAATACATGCTGCTCTTGGGAGAAGAAATTGTCATGCACAATAGAAAAAAGTGGGACAGTGTTGAAATTACTGATCTATCTATATATCCGCAGGTATTCCAATTGAGGTTATCTGCAGTAAGCAATTGCTAAGTGTTCTCTAATATCTTTAGGGTTCAAAACTCATGTGTCCTCTCATGCCAGAGTTCTATCTTAGCTCCTGCATTAGTCTCCGACTCAGCCGCCTCATCACGATCACTTGTCAATTTCTTCACAGATGGTGTAGCGTTGCCATCAGAGTCCTCAGACATCAGCTTGCTTTCTGCGGAAGTGTTGAATGCCATCGCAGGCTGCACTCTAGATAAAGCTCTTGTGCACCTTGTCAGAGGCTATAAATATTTTTGCCATGTTAACCATACCAACCTTGGGCCAGAACTGCTCTCCTACAGAATTACATGGCATTATTCCTAGACACTGGGGACACTATTATTCCTAGACACTGGGGTCACTATTATTCCTAGACACTGGGGACATTATTCTTAGACACTATGCTGAGGACTGAGTTGCATTTCTGTGTTTCAGATAAGCCATTTGTAAAATGGTGGTGATAATAAACATTCATACAAGCAGGGCTGTGAGACCGGTAGTGGGGGCAGAGTCTGCTTTCTATTACATCCATCCACCTCTACTGACAATCCCTGCGGTGGGCCAAACTGGCTTTGGGTGCCATAGAGCTGAAACTAGAATTAGGATAATAAAGGGAAGCATTCCCCTCATTTGGCTGCAAATTGGGACCTGCAGCAGTGAAACAAATTAAACAGCCACAACACAGAGCACGGAAAGTGTACACCCACTGCACGTACAGCTGATACGTAACTATGAGAACACGATTGTTGACACAGCTGGTGCCTGCACCCAGCAGGAAAGGAGTTAATAGTGTCTGGTGCTCTGTGTGTTGACAATTAGTTCATGACTTGCTACTTGATTTTGAGCCCAAACAGCCAAAGAAAAGTTAAAATGACAAGGATCTGTGGAGCTCACAGAGATGACGCATAACTACCTGACACATGACCTTCAGGAGGCAGCCTCTACCATAACGTGATGGCAGAACAAAGAAAACAGCTGGGTTACAAATACAGCAAAGGGCAAAGGGCCACTCCATCAATACTGACCCGAGAACAGAGGCACGATACACAAAGGATCACAACTCTTTCTTTAGCAGTGTGTTAGTTTTGTTTCCCAAGACTTCTTTGGGTTTGCATATGCCTCGTGGAGAAGTTGTAGCATTTTATATCCACTCAGCATAAAGCTAAAGATGTTAGAGCGGGAGCTGCTATCTACCAGGCTACAGTGGATGTCTGAATTGTCCCATGATTCAGAAGATCAAGACTAGGTAAAAGGGGCTGTTGAATTACATGGGTCACTAGTTCTGTGTACAAAGCAATAGTAAGTGGGCCAGCCTCGGTTTCTCATTCTGTGGTGGCACAGGAAACATTTCAATATTGGATTTGTCAGCACTGGAGCTGGGCTTGAACAAAAACTCCAGATGCAAACACCTCCAAACTTTGGGGAAAGTCACATCCCTCTTTTATGCATTCAAGGACTTTCATTATATGTGCATGTGGGGTGCAAACAGGCAACCAGCTGCAGGGACCAGGCCCAATTCTCCTCATTTACAGTGCCACACCACATCTCCTCTGACTCCAACAGTCACCCTTCCTTTACACTGCTCTGCGAGGAGAAATAGATGCACATGAAGATGGGCATTTCTCCATGCAGGTACCTATTGGTGCATTCAACTGCGTGTGTTATGCGGGGTGTTAATGATCTGTTTCGGTGCACACAACTGGTGTCCACATTATAGGTGTCAAGAATTGAAAACGAACAGCCTAATTCCACTGTCTCTTATGGTATCTACCCCAGCTTTATACCAAAGTCATTCTCTTGACTTCACTGAAGTTATTTCTGATTTACACCAGCGAGAAGAGAAACAGGCCTACACAGCTTAATGCATAGAGAACTGATTCTATTCTCATGCACACTGGTATAAATCAGCACTTACTCCACAGAAGTCAATGGAGTCACATCATCATGAAATTAACGAGAGGGGGATTAGGCGTTATATTTCTGAATGTGTGTAGACACACAGTGATTCCTGCATTAAGTCTACTTCTAATAGGCAATCCTATGCTCAGATAAACAAGGAGTCTGGTGGCACTTTTAAAGACTAACACATTTATTTATCGCATGAGCTTTCGTGAGGAAAAAAAATCCCACTTCCTCAGATGCTTGAAGATGGGAAACTTATAGAATGGGAGCAAAATAAATGCAGGGAAGTGTAAGTCATAAGATTTTGCTCCCATTCTGTAAGTTCCCCATCTTCAAAGCATCTGACGAAGTGGGATTTTCTCCCACGAAAGCTCATGCGATAAATAAATTAGTTAGTCTTTAAAAGTGCTCCAAGACTCCTTGTTTGTTTTGCTGGGCTAGACTAACACGGCTACCCCTTTGGAACCTACCCTAAGATGTCACTTTAGAAGTCTCCTCCAGCTCTTCAGCCTAGCATTTTCCAGTCTTTAAAATCTCACCTCTACCAGACAGTGATTTGTTTACAGGATGCTTCCTATAAACTATGGTAGATAGATATTCTTCAGAACCTAACTTATTTTAAAAAAATTAGTGTACATTTCTAGCAGCACATTGTTAAAAATCTGTATATGAATTAATCCCATTCACAGCAGATTTAATGTATTAATTTAATTAGGGTAGAACAAAGTCTCTCTTTACACTGACATTTTATTGTGTTTAAACACAGGTTTAACAATTGAGATAATTTATATGCCAATCACAATTTTGCAATCAGGGCAGACAAAGTATAACCATTTGCTATTGAGTCAGCTATTCATAGTTAAGCCCTTAAGTATATACTCTTCTGGATATTTTATTTAGATATGCGCATGGTCAACTACACGTTCCAGAGGGGTAGCCGTGTTAGTCTGTATATAGCAAAAACAAGAAGAGCCCCGTGGCATCTTAAAGACTAACAAATTTCTTCTGGCATAAGCTTTTGTAGGTTGCAACCCACTTCATCAGCTGCATGAAGTGCAAACTACCGTTAGGAGGTATAGATACACTTTCAAGGGTGAGAAACGTTACAGTGGGGAGGGCAAGTGCTAATAGAATCAACTCAGTTAGGGTAGATGAGGCCCATTCACAACAGTGACTGCCTGTTTGGGGATGTTTGGAGCTCTAATCATGTTGATGTATAGTGCATCACAGCTGAACATCGAAAGTCCTGTGGCACCTTAAAGACTAACAAACCATTACAACAGAGTCCTGTGGCACTTGATAAATAAATCTGTTAGTCTTTAAAAGTGCCACAGGACTCTGTTGTCTTTCTACAATAGACTAACCCGGCTACCCCTTTGGAATTTGAAACCATTACAGAGAAACTAAGTTGTGAAATTCTGGGTTCAGACCCAGCCTTCCTCAAAGCTCAGAAGGTTTGAATCCAGGCCATATCCAATATTGACTTTGCTTCAGTAGGACAGATGCCTGTGAAAAATTTGACTTATCTTTTAAATCACTCTTATGTAATAAAATAGCAGTAAAACCCACTTTAGACAAGACAGATAAAGCTTGACTTTTTTGGATATGAAGATTGAAATATCAAGATTATGGATGGATTAAAGAGGGATTTATTCCCTAGAACAGCCTGCAAAAATCATGCACTCGATGTTGTACACTTTTGCCTCTTCAGCTTGCCCTATGAGAAGCTCAAGAGAACGTTCTCCAGGGACTCGGTGCTGAAAGATAAAAGTTGTAAGAACACATGACCAGAAACCTATGTGAAAACCATATCTCATAGAGGCAAAATCTTTTGGCTTGGGGGATCTTTGTCCATTTTAATAGGATTGCTTCAGTTTGGTTATAAACATTAATATTTACATGATTATTAAATTCATTTAAACAAAGTTCAGTTAAACAAATTTAGAGCACTTATTTTAATCTGACTTTAATTACAGGCAGAAAGGAAAGCAATCCATTGAAATAATTAAACCCAGGCATAATCTATTTGGATTGCATGATATGGGATCATACTGGGAAATCTATATGCAGTGTCTTAGGACAAATGTCTTTGTTCCTATGGGGTTTGTTTGTTTGTTTGTTTGTTTGTTTGTTTTGGGTGGCGGGGCAGGAGGGATTTGTATATCAATCCCTAGATTCCAATCACATAGAGACAAAGAACAACACTGTA
Source organism: Pelusios castaneus (assembly GCA_007922175.1). Classification (NCBI taxonomy): domain Eukaryota; kingdom Metazoa; phylum Chordata; order Testudines; family Pelomedusidae; genus Pelusios; species Pelusios castaneus. Next base: position 6,790,125 of record ML685816.1, on the reverse strand, counting down.
AGTGAATGTAAAATAGTGTTAATTATACACAGAAAAGTGGATCTAAATTGTTGTAATTTAGAAGCCGAGAGGCAGGAAGAGAAGCTAACAGCATTGGTAAAAACTCAAAGAACAAGAAGATTTAGCTGAAGTTGAGAAATGCCCCCACCTTAAACACTAACTTCTACCTTATTCTAGTGAGTTAGGGCTACATTCTGCTCTCTATAGTTACCTGTGTGGATCTGGGGCCTAATGGGCCAGGAGCAGGTATAAAATAGAATTTAGCTCCTAGGGTTAAATCCTTGCCCATCTGAACTAAATGGTAGTCTTGTTACTGACTTTAGTAGCGCTAGAATCTCATCCTTACGGAGAAAATCGCTTCCATTTAGCCATGTGTCAATGCATAATTCATGTCATCGTGGCTGAGATCTTTGAATTTGGCCCAGCATGTGCAGCCAGTCATTCTTTGATCAAAGGAGAAGGCACATTCAGAGCCTGATTCTCTGTTTTTTGCACCAGGTGCAGTCATTTACACCAGCTGAAATTTGACGTAGAAAGGTTGCCAGATCAGAATAGGTGAGTTTCACACCTACTTTGCCCTGATGCAAATGACTGCACAAGGTGCACGTGCTGGGGTCCTCAGACTTGGATAATTGCTATCGAGATCAGGACCATGGACCAAGATTTTCAAAATGACTAGTGGTTTTGGATACCCGGCTGGAGACACTGGAAAGGGGCCTGATTTTCAAAAGGCAGGTGTTCAGCTCTTTCCGGAAATCAAGCCCCTTTATGGAGACTCGGGTTGTGTAATCAAAAATTGAGGCACTCATCATTTTGAAAATCTTGGCTGTGGTCCTTTGAGCAAGGACCACATATTTCCTTAGACAATTAGAATTCAGTCAAGAGCAATCAGGTTATCAGAGAAAGGGGAAAAGCTAGCCCTGCTGAAATATTCATTCCCGGGCATGCTCTGCACACGTAGATGGGAGGAGGCTAGAAATGAACTTCACTGAATGCATATTAAAGGCCACTGAAAGGCAAAAGAATGGGTGAGGAAAATAAGCACATCTGAACCCCTTCCCAAAAAAGCACTCGTCGGGTAAAATAGTGACACAGCTGATAAAATAGTCAATGGCTTAAACACTCCAGGATCACATTACTTTTACGGTTAAAGTGGCAGGTTTATTTTTCCCCCAGGAGATCTGGTTTCATTGTGGAATGAAAAACAGCAGCCAGAAAAAAACCAATCACAAAAAGGTGTGTTTGACCAGTGATCTCAGCCCTGCTATTTAAAGGATTCAGGGAGGACATAAACCAGTAATAGGAGAGCGGCACTCAGACATCAGCTGTCACCAGTGGGCAAACAATGCCATAATGTAGGGCCTAATGTACCAAGCGCACTTCAGCCTGTCAGTAGTCCCGTTGGCTTTAACAGGGCTAAGCAAATGCTTAGTGCTAAGCATGTGAGTAAGCTCTTTGCTGGACCAGAGCCTAGGTTCATAGGCTATGGCCACCAACTGATAGGCGTTGTGATCTAGCACAGCGGTTTTCAACCTTTTTTCTGTCGTGACACACCTGACAGATGATGTTCCCCTATGTGACACACTACAATCTGCCGGTGGTGGTGCTTGGAGGATACAGCACTCTGGGACCTGGATGGGGGCAGAGTCAAGCCAGCACAGGCTGGTACCCTAGCTTGATGGGGCCAGGTTTATTTTTGTGGGGCAGGTGGAGCTGAAAGCACCCAAGTTCTAGTTCAGACTCTGCTACTGATAGCAATGACTGGGCAAAGTACTGAATACTAAGGAATACTTAATACTAAGGAATAGCTTAAGTCGACTTAATAAAAGCCCAGTGTGGACAGGGAGTAAGTTAGGTCGACTTAGCCACTTAGGTGGGCAAGACATCTTAGTCTTGTTACCGCCACCCATGAAGATACCCCGATAGAAAATTACAAGTACCATTTTCCCAGTGTAGATTCAACCTAAATCAGACTTAACCTATAAGAAGTCTGCAACTATTAATGACGATCCTAAGAGGAAATCCTGGCTTATTACAGTCTATTGTTCAGGAGTAGATTTTCAAAGACCATACTTTGTGCTGGAACTGTATGGAACACACTGTATGTGGGGCCAGATTTCTTCTTAGGAACTGAGAAGAGACCCTCAGTACACACATCTCATCTCTACAACATAGAGCTACTTTCTTAGCTCTATCCTCCAGTTCACGGGACAGTCCAGAGGTTTCAGCAACTCTGTGTGGGAAAAGCCACCGCTTCACTCTGTAACCCTGTTCTCTAGAGGTGGTAACAGTAGAGGCTATAGTGAAGCAAGGGCTACCAAGAACCCATTAGAAACACTTAGACCTTGTCTACACTACAGCCTCCATTATTGCTACCACAGATGAAGCTGTACCTGTGAAGAGTGATAGGTTCCTACTTTCCTAGTGATACAGCAGAGTCTAGAGTTTCACATTTGAAAGAGTGTGGTTGTGGAGCTGCCTCATTTCCCCCTTGAATCTCTCAGTCTTAGTCTACACCCACAGCACTTTTTGGCAACAGTCGAAGGGAGATATGCAAGGTACGTAAAATACCTTTGTATTTTTGTTAAAATTGTAACAGGGTCATTGATCTAGCATAGAGTAGTCCTTTCTCCAACAGTATGGGACTCTGAATTTCTGAGGTAGGTAGCACAAATCAATTGTATGGTATTACCTATTTGTTTCCTTTGTTTCATGTGCACTTGAATTTTTCAGAATTCCTTAATGAGTTTTGTTTCTTTAAAAAAAAACCCCAAATTATTATTGACCCAATCTCTGTGGTGTGTAGGGAACTTTGGACTGATATGAAGGATATTGAAAGCTAGATGTTGATCTTCTGCTTTATGTTCCACCTAACTAGACATAAACAGCTCCCTCTGTGACTAATTGGACAGGAAGTGCCTTCGTTGGAGAAGTATCTGGCACAGCTGAATTGAAATCACACTAGGGCCCACTTTTAATTAAGTCATATCAATCGAACATTTCTTTCCTGAAATGCCAAAGGTCAAAAATGCTAGACACGGAAGCCAGCAATTCAGGTGAAAATTACAGAGTGTATCCAGTGGTAGTTTTATGAAATGACATGCCCTTAAATCTGTCAAAATAACCGTTCAGAGAGATTTCACCAATCAAGGTAACTGTTTTAGATGTTCTTATTAAGGGCCATGAGAATGTCTTGGAAAATCCTGTGCATCCTCAGTTCTCACTGCAGCCTACATCAAGAGTGGGTGATCAGCATACTGCAAAATCAGGGCCATATTCAGAACCTTCTCTACAGACAAAACCTACTTCTTGCTATTTATAGTTTGTGACCAGTAGCAACTTCATTTTATAGGCATATTGGGCCATACTCTGACCTTCATACACTGTAGTGAATCTGGCTTCAATCCACCTGGGTCAATGGAACTCATCTGCTTTTATCCCTAGTGTAAGTGAGACCCAAGTTGGACTGACTGCAGGCAAGTCATGGAAGTGATAGAGAAAGCCAGTTAAATTTTTCTGTTTTAATAGAATGATCTTTATTCAGCAGATATAAAACCCTTTTGTAGAGTGATATCTTAGCCAGCTCCATGGAGAAAGCCAAACAATGACAGATGATTCCAACCAGTGGCTCGCTCTACCTCCCAATAGACCCCGCTCCTGATTTGCCAGAACTTTAGAACAGTCTTACAGGGAGAGAGAAGCTGTTCATGACATGTTGATAAGATGCATTCTTCTAATGTTCCTTTTTATAATTTCGTAATTTGAAAAGTGTTGTTTGTTCTCTGTCCACTAAGTGGAGCTGAGAATTTACATGATTTATCTCTATCAATAATTTTAGCAGTGAATTCCCCCTAATGTCAAGATGGCAGGATTTTTCTGTTTATCTACCTTGTTTGCAGCAGATGTTAGAGCCCTGCAGAAAGTAATGAATTCTGCTGACTCACTCTGGCAGCTGCAGCTCATTAATTGTGTTTGTACAGCACCCTGCACAGTAAGGCCCTGTTCTTGCTCCCTAGGCACTACTAAAATAAGCTTCAAGAATAATAACAATAAATAAAAACTTCACCTAGTAAAATAAACTCCACCTACTAAAAACTTGGCTAGCTAAGGAGAAGAAACTAAGTAGCTAGGATGGATGTAATCCTGGAGGGAAACTCTAGGAAACATACTACTTCAAAGAAGGTTGAGGTTAAAGTTTATGTGATGCATTATTGTTTTCACATCTCCCTTTCCAAATCACAGGAAAGGGATGAGTTTTGGACAATCAGACTTTTTCTACACACATTTTAATTAATATTGGCTTTTAAATTGATTTAGCAAACCTAGTGCAGAGCCCCGTAGACACGCATTTCGGTAACTGACGTGGTTTTATGCTTTAACGTGTTCTTTATGGATCGGCTTTTCAAAGAAGCCTCTTAAATTGGATTTGCAACATTTGTGCTCATACCAGATTCTGCATTCAAATCCTATGAATAATAGAAGGAATGAGTATCTGCTTATGCAATACATGAATTTTGCAGGCACAGTCTAAGGGAATCTCTTGAAAAATTGCCCTTTTATTTTTCTGTTTTAGTATGGTATGTTTATGTGAACCACCTACAGCGTCTACAGTATGATGGATAGGCAGGCAATAAAATCATCATTACTAATAAGGAGGATCTTTGCTAATGGTAAGATATGCTATTTGCCTTTCTTAGCAAATAGTATAGGATTAGAATGCTGCATCATTTTACATACACTCCTGTTATACTTCAATCTGAGGTGGGGAACATGGCTACATATAAATTTCATACACACACCCCCACTTTTACCAGCTGCCAAAGATAATATGGAGACAACTTCAAATGAGAATGGTGCATGGCTCTAGGGAACAGAAGGAACACAGACATAAACCAGGATAAAACAACTGCAGTACAAAATTCATTGCATTCTCTCTCAAAGGAAGTGTAATTGGAAAACTTGTTTTTATACTAACCATTCATATCTAATCTAAGTATCAGGAATATAAATTTAATTTAACCTTCTACTGCAACACTGAAGCGCTGTCAGATTTTTCTACGAATTGGAATCATATTCCCAGTACATAGACTTCCCCAAAATCATCAGCTCAAATAAGGATGTTTGGAAATTATCTACGGAATAGGAACATTAATTTTCATAAAGTTATTTGCAATGATGCAGGCTTCAACTGAAATAACTGGGATAGTGGAATTATTGGCCACAAACCAATTATGATCCATTGTAACTCAATTTGTTACAATATAATTGCTCATCTAAAGAGAGAAATAGCATAGTCCAATGGCAGGGCTGAACTAAGACTGAAGAGCTGTCCTGGCTCTTTTGCTGGAGCAAAACACTGCTGTGCTCAGTTTCCCCATCTGTAAAATGGGGATAATGATACCACCTCCTCCCCCTGCCTTTGTAAAGCATTTTGAGATCTGCCAATGAAACATGCTATAAAAGACAAAGGCATTAAATAAATAAAAATAAATGTGGGGGTAGTACTAGTTATTCTCAAACTCTTAGAACAATTATTTTTTCCATTACAGTGAATTTGAGATTTATAAATTGCAATGAGACAGGTTTGAAATGGAATAGTGGATCTGAACTTGTCCCCAGAATTCTTTCCAAACTTTGGGGCAATTCAGACTGAGATCTGGATTGAAAACTTGCAACTGGTGCTTCTTTCTCACCAATGAGCTCATCCAGAACAGCAGATTTAACCACACACAAAAGGGAGGGAAATTCATCCTAATCCAGACTTCACAACTCAGGCATCTCTAATAGTGACACACACGCACACGCACACGCACACGCACACGCACACACACACACACACGAGTTAGAGTGACCTAACAGATAAGATAAAGCAAGACTTATCATTACAGATTCACTTCTAATTTGTAGAATACAGAAAGAGAAATATATATATATATATATATATATATAATGTAAACAGCTATGTTCTTCATTCTGCTTGTGAGATAAGTACTTGCTTTATTGTGCAGTCTCACTAGAGTGCTATGGACATCTATTACACTGTGAGATTACCCAGTAGAAATCCTGATATCCAACCAGTAAACTTTTTCATGATACAATCAGGACCCAAGCATAATTTTTTGGGCCATCACAAACTTGTAACACGGGCCTCCTTCCACACACACGGCAATGGGGGTTGGAGCTCTCCAGGCCTCTGTAAAGTGTATCCTTCCCCCGTTCCCCATATGGGGTCCCAGTGGGATTACTATGAAGTAACGTACTACAAAGTAGGGCTGACAGTCCAAGAATCTAGTTCCAAGTGACAAGTTGTCTTTTAAGGCCAGATTTTGATCCTCTGCTCAGACCGAGCAGCTCTTTGCTCCATGCTATAAAATGGACTGTGATTGCTGCTGGACCAAAATACAAACACCCCTCTTCACAACAAGTAGTAACTGAGCCTTCGACAGGGCCTGTGGCCGACATTTAATACACGAGGAATGAAGTTCTAATAGCTTTAGCTGCTCCTTGCTGTTCCTGCATTACATGTGCTGCTGCTAAACTATTTATTATTCAGTGTCTGTGTGCTTGCCGTGGGACAGACCACAAAGAGAACCAAGGGGCATACATTCTGAAATGGTTAATACACTTCAGAGTCCTTTTCTGCGGTGTTGGCTGCTCTTATACAAACCAAGGTGGATACGATCTGGTGGCCTAGATGTCAATAGTTCTATATCCAATCAGTACTCTCATGTATCCAAAAGCCGGGGTTTTAGAGTTCAACATCAGTTCATGTTGTGTATTTTGGTCATGAGACACACTATGGCTCCAATTCTGCCCTCAATTGCACAGGAGCAAAGCTCATTGTCTTCAGTGAGGATGTTAAGTGGGTACCACAGGGTAGAATTTGGCCTTATGGGTTAAATCAGTTCAAGGCTCAATGAGCTTCTTATTCTTGAACAGAACTCTTAACACTCAAGACACAGGTGCACACATGCACACCCAATAAATCTCAACTGCAGTAATGAGAGACTGTTCATAAATACAATGCAGACAGGTTGTATTTTAGTGGATATACTGGAGATCCATTTAAGTCCACTTGAACTACATCTGAGGGGGACACCTTATAATAAATCACTATATTTCTCCTACCCTGATATATACAGTGTCTAGTTTGCGCTGGCTAATCTCCCCATAAATCTTAATTTAGAACCTAAGATCTATATTCCATTTTGTTTTATTTCCTCTGTTCCCCAACTAATATTGGAAAATGACAGCTTCTATATTTCAGTCTGAAGCTTGCTTAAAAAATACAGCACTTCCGCGAATTCTGTGTACTCTGTTCCCATAAGTTGACATGGCCAATTCCCTTCATTAAGGCTTCTTGCTGCCTGCAACTGCAGAATGGCGGTGGTTGGAGAGCTAACCTGAGACTCACGAAATCGAGGCTAAGTTCCCCACAGGAGCTGGGCAAGTCAGTTGGTCTGTCTGTGCCTCACTTGCTCCTCTCTGTACAATGGCAATAACTACAATGGCTGTACCTCCCAGGAGTATTGTGCGGATAAACACATGACAGATCGTGACAGAGGGGTAGAAATTTCCTATGTACATGACACCTCGTCTGCATTTTAAAAAGATCCAAATCCAGGACTGAACTTTCACTCTAAAGTCATGTTCTCTACTCAGTGACTGAAAGCCCTTTTCTTGCATTGATTTCCTTCTTGCATCACCAGCCTGTATATGAACCTTCCCTGTTGGACCTGGTTTCCATAGTAACATTCCTTTTCCCAGACAAGGGAATTCACCAGATTAAAATGGCAGGCTTCAGGTAATTAAAATTGATGAAATTTCATTGTTCTTTACATTTCCATTAGTGAGGAGCCACAATCCAATTCAAGCTGGAATTGGAGACCAAACAAACAGGAAATAAAGCTGTCAGTGTTTGTCTAGTATCACATTTCATACCTAAAAGACACTCAGTTCAAAGACATGCAGTGCAAAGAAGGGCAAGGTATGGAGCCTGACATTTACATTTGGATTCGGTGGTAAAGAACTGGGAAGAATAAACTGATTTCTCTTCTCTAGAGAGGCAGGTTCCAGACATATGACACAGCACCTGTCATGGTCTTTTAACCCCAGTGTCCTGGCCAAATTTCAGCTCTGTAATTACATTCTGATTTATGTCTATTCCCGTGCAGCTTGACATAGCATGTTAGAGCTCCTCTCGTAAAGCCATTGCTGCGGAGAGTTACTGGAACTGGACAACTCTCCAGCTTGGTGCCAGTTCAACTGAGGCTGTGTGTGAATCAGGGCTGTCCCTACTGGATGTGGGGCCAGGGCCAATCGGCCTGCGGGGGCCCCCAGCCTCCCGACCCAACGCAGGGCAGGCCAGCCCAGCCCAGAGGTCGAGCCCCACACTCCTGCCCCTTCCCATAGCCAACTGTTCCGCCCTGGGGGTGGAAAGGGCCAGCTCAGAGGTCTGAACCTCAAAAACCAGATCTGGATTTCATATCCACGACATTCCACCTCTAAACGTTAGAATAGTTCACATCCAAGGGGTTGGTTTAGCCTATTAGAAATTAGGGATCGGTCACAAAATACACAGACACACAGAGTTTGGATGTGGATCTTCAGTTAGGCCCATCCCATGGCTCTCCCCTGAGTAAGTTTTTCACTTACATCCATGCATCCATACATTCCAGTTCTGCAGTTTCATGTTGCAGTCTGTTTTTGAAGTTTTTTTGCTGAAGCGCTGTAACTAACATGGTTTTAATTTTTACAGAAATGTCATGAAACTGCAGAACTGGAATTCATATGCAAACTAGGCACCTTCACACTGGGTTTGAATGGAGATCTTAAATGGCTTACTAATTGCGAAAGGTGATTTCCCCTCTATTATCCTTCCCTCTTCCACACTGTTCGAAAAAAATCTTTTTCTGTGATATTACAAAGGACTAAGAGATGGGAATTGGGGGAGAGAGGGACGACACCAAATCTTTCATGGTGCAGGGAGCCAGGTTTGCTGTTCAAATTCTTTATTTTACAAATTTCCAGGTCTGGGAATGTCCAAATTGAGCATTTCTAGTGGGGAAGATGGATGCAGAGCACTTAATCTACCCAGAAGTCCTATGGAGATGGGAAGGGAATTACTAATATTTTAGGATCTTTTGGGAAAAGAGACTGTACTGACAAGGTTTGTCTCTGTTCTAATTTTACCTTATGATGTTTTTGGGTTTTTTTTGTGGGTGGGGAGGATTAATATTTATTTTTCTGTTATATTAATTAAAGGCCCCAGAATCTAGCATGGGGACTAATGGGAGCCAGCTGCAGGCACCAAGGGAAGACTATAAAGTGACTATTGCTGAAAGGGGTCCCAAAGGAGAAGCAACAGCAGCTCACATCCTGTGGCTGTACTTGGAGGAACTGTTTGATGCCCACCAAGGAACAGCTCACCACAGAGCCTGCAGCAGACATGGAAGGGACAGAAGCCACCCCTGAGCCTGTTAAGCTGCTGGTTCTACTTTAACATTTAGTAATATAGTAACGGGGTGGACTTCCAGTCCATGAACCAATGACAAAGTTATAAGACGCCCTATCTAGCACTGAGTATCTGCTAAGGCAGAGTGCATGCTACCAGCAACTTAATTCTCCTACCAGGTGAAGTTCAAAATGGTGACCAGAAAATGCAAACAGTTAAAATGCCTAAATGAATTTTAATTTGAGAAGACAAAGATTTTTGCTAGAGCATCTCTGTTCCTTCGAAAGTGCGCTGCCCTGTCACCACTCAGCTGTATAACAAGCCACCTGGAAACTGTGGTGAGGAGGTGGAAATGTTCTCCATTTACAAGTAGCCTTTCAGTGAAAGGTAGCCCAGCTGGAATAAAATCATTTGTGCCAAATTCAACTGGGGTCTGAAATGTTGTTAAAAATGTGGTGGAAGAGAGGGGGGATGGTAAGGAGGGCAGGCGTGGGGTTGTGCGTATTTGAATGCAGCCATAGCAAGCTACGCAATGAGGAAACTAACGCATGATCACTGATACCATCATGAACTTTGACCCAAACCCAGCTGCTGATAACTGCAAACTTCTCCTGAAGCAGAAAATCCAAATAAGCCATCACATTTCAGGGCAAGGTGTATTTTCCACCTCGGCAGCTGACCAGCCCAGTCCACTATGTATAGTGACTGAAAAAGCATATCTATTTGAATACTTGGATTGCACATGCTGCAGATTTCCCCATCAACAGCTTGGAATAGCATCTCCCTCTGCTAGTCAGACATCACAAGGACTGTTACACCCTTCAAAATCTGGAAGGCCTGAAATCATAGAAAAAAACATTTAATAGAACAGCCACTGATGGCAACCCGCCACCCACCCTGAAACACAAGTAGTTCTGCTATCTTCAGAAAGCCAAAACCATGAGTCAGACCCAGTCTGTGGGCTGAGGTGCTGTCAGCAGGCTGAAGCTGCCCACTTGGCTTGTTAAAAGTAGGCCTACTGGAAGCAGGTCTCTAACAGTACATCCACACCGTGGCTGGCCCAAACCAGCTGCCTTGGGCTTGTGGGCCTCTGGCTAAGGGGAAGTTTATGTCTGGGCTGGAACCGAGGCTCTAGGGATATGTCTACACTAGGAAAAGTTAGGTCAACTTTGTTAAGTCGACTTGACAAAGTGCTGTCCATGGATGTGGACTATGTCCACTTTGTTAAGTCAACCTAGCTGCCTAACAAGTGCCACAAGACTCCTTGTTTATTTATTTTTTTTAAAGTTACCAATAACGAGCTAAATTCTAGAGCTGGGTACGCAGTTTATCTGACCAAAAATAGTTTTGGTCCACCCAAAACTATTCCCAAATATGACACAATAGTTAAGAGTCGGTGCCCCTCTCCTCAATTTAAACGTTTAGTCCAATCAATTTCAAGACTTTCAAAATTGCTACAACTGCCTGGCCTTCCTGACAACCAACTCACCCCTCTCCTATCTATTCATAATTCTGCTAGCTCATTGTTTTGACCATGTCACACTCCTTCTTCTCCTTCTCGCTCCTGACCCCCACAAACACAAAACTCTCACCCACAACTTCAAGCCCTTCACAACTTATTTCCTCCCTCTTATCTCACCATGTCATGACTTGCCCCATTCTCTCTGCCAACGATAGCCTCCGTCATCCTGCTTGTCTACTTCTCCTCCAGCTCCTTCCTCTGTGCTGTTCCTTATGCAGAGAATACCATCCTTGAATGCATTACCTACCCTCCCTGTCCGGTGATGCCCATTGTTAAGGATGGTAGTATAAAATTTAGATGTATATAAGTCTTAAAGGCTATGTATAGAATGTTGGGCCTGCTTGCCTTTTTGAAAGATTAGATATTTTGGGGGACGTATACATAAACAAAGAACAACAAACGCCTACCCACAACCAGATGGATTTTCTTTATTACTGTGAGAAGAGATAAGGGATGTAATAAAAATGTTCTGAGGTATAGTGAGGGTTTGATGCATGAATGTACAAATGAAGTATAGTTCTGACTCCTCTCCAAGGCAGTCGCAGAGCAAGGTCAAGCAACTGGTTGGGAGAAGGAAGGGGGGTAATGTGAGAAAAAAATGTGGGAAATGTGAGGAAGAAACACTAAAGAGCCATAAAAGTGACTGTGGCCAAAAGATAACCTTGCTCCCTATCCCCTCTTTAGGGTACAAAAGAGATGTTACTGAAGCCCCAGACCCAAGATCCACCAAACCAGAACATGACCATAAATTGTAAGGGGTGGTACCAGTGTGGGCACTACAGATGTACCGTAATTAAGCCCACCCAAAAGAAGGAGGGGAAGAAGGAGATCTATCAGCGTGAAGTACTATGGATTCATATTTGTTTGATTTGCCCCATTCACTCATCGTATTGACTACACTTTGAACTCTGGCCTGCTGCTTTCTGTCTAAGAAGATGTTGGAGAACTGAAAGAGATGGGACAGGGGAGTCCTAACCCATAGTAAAGCATGTAATGACAATGGGTAGGCAAGTGTCCTGTTAGTTGTCCGTTAATATCTCTTGTTCACTTACCACAAAAATCACAAAGTCGCCAAACTCTACACACAGTTAATCTCGTGTTTCTATAATCATCACTCTAATTTTGTCCCTTTCCTTGTCTGCTGTGTTCTGCATCCACCTGGCGTATCTTTTTCCTGTTTGCATTGCAAGTTCTTTGGGACAAAGACTGTCACAGTTCAGTTTGAGCTCTCGCTCTGATCTCTCTCTGTCTCTTCATGCCTGCACATCACTCAAGAGTAGAATCCAGTGATTCCACCCCACTTCCAGTCTGTGTCTCAAGACCACAGCTCCCTGGTTACCAATCATGTTTCCTTAGCAGGCCAAATTGAATTTGGTGCCTGCCTGAGACTTTCCTTCAAGAGCTGTGATAAGTAGGAAAATGCACGGATAGCTGACAGCTTCTTCAAAATAAAGTATTATTTATTTATCCATATAGGAACATAGCAATAAGAGAGAAAAGGGATAAAACCATAAAAGTCAGCATGTGTCTGCTGTTGCTTAAAACTTAGCATTTCTCTTAAGATTTAGAGGGGGGGCAATTTCTCCTACATTTCTCTGCTTCTTGGATCTGGGATTCTGTCTCCTCCCTGAAGACCCTGTCTCTCATGGTCTTTGACAGGGCCGTTTGTTTTAATAGTTTCCAAGTTCTTTGTTTTGAATGCTGTGCCCAACTTGAACAGAGAGAAAACTTCAGTGGCCTTGACTGTATTTGCAGTTTAGCTCCAGGGACTGGGCTGGCTAAAACCATTGACTGGTTCATCCAGATGGTCAAAACTGCCTAAGACTTATTTAACCTTAGTTATCCTTTAACAAGGAACACCAAAACCAGGAAACAGAGGTTTACTTAGCAAACATAAAAATATTACAGATATCTCCAATGTTCTCCAGACAGATCATCTTTTATTTTAAATGTATACGGTAGTCGGTACAAACCAAGCCCTGATCTTGAATGGAGTCTCCTGGCAACACTGTAAAACACAAATGATAAATAACAATTTAGAATGGGGTTCGTTTTCTGGTTAACAGGAAGCTGAATAGTTAACTTTATGCTTCACCATTGAGGAACCCACATTTGACCTGAACAACAGCTTTCATCTTTGTTCTAAATCATGTACAACTAAGGTTTTTAATTAGAGTTGTACAACGTAGAGCACTCGAGTTCATGCTTTGTACATAATGTGTGCCAGTTCACCCCATTACATCAAAGCATTTCTTAGCCAGGCATGTTTCTCTGATACCATTTGTGGGTTTTCTGTTGTCACAAATATTCCTCCCACCCTTTGATATTTGTTCTATATGTTCACAGCACAGGAGCCCAAATAAAAAAGCCTCATAAAGAACCCACCCTTATAACCATCCATACTGCAAAGCTCCTTGCTTCCTGGCCCTCCTTTTCTTTATCTCTAGACTCAGCTGAATTCAACTACTGAGTCAAATGGTAATGTCCTTAGTCAGGCAGATATCCATTGGCTCCAATTAGTCAAATCCTGAGAGGTGCTGAGCACCTGCAGTTCCCACTGAAATCAGCAGGGCAGGCAGTGAGGTCTTCACTCAGTTTCTACTCACTTTTACTCAGTTCTCATTGGGTCAAACTTCCAATTCAGTAAATGTGCAAAACCCTGATGCCCCGACTGAGATTTTACTCAGTTCTTAGTCTTGTCTGCCATGGAAGTTTGCCTGAACAGAGAGAGAGTGAACACTGAGGCAGGGCTTCAGTATCTGGCCCAATATAACCAACTCCTCCTTTTAACAAAAACACTCTCCTCTATTTGGATAGCATGAGTAGCCTAACATGCGAAATAGGCTGTGCTCTTTAAGGCCTATATTCTCCCCTCTGTTAAAGTGTGTGTCAGTATGTGTATGTGAGGAGAGGAGAGGGATAATAACACTGCAACATGCTTCCAACATGTCCCCTGCAGAAAACAACACTGTTATCTGGATTATCTTCTGTGGAGTTCCATTCAGACCATTTCAGGGCAGCAGCCATGAGGGAGAATTTCCCTGGAAGAGCTTTGTTGCCTGATGGGTAGCATAGAGGTTTTAGACCTTGGTACCAGTGACCCGACCCTCTTCAGATGCTAGGAGAGCCATGTGACTTCTCCATGCAGATTTCCAGACACCGACAGGTGCGGATGAGCTTCAGTCCTTGCCTGTTCTACAGGGAAGAAACCCGCACTGCCTCTGCTGGAACAATCTCGGAGAAGTCTGGGAGTGGGGAACTGGAAAGTTTCCTGACTGTTTTGGAGTTTGCCTATTGCAGGGAACTAACTAATCCAAAGACCTGTAAAAGATTGTTCACAATAGCATATTATCCATGATAGCTAGAGATAAAACATAGCACTTTGCCTTTTCGCTGGTATTAGCAATGCTAATGAAGTAGACTGTATTCACTCTTCTCTGAAAGTAATGTCCTGACATCACCCAAATGGTTATTTTCAATAGATTAATAGGCAGGCTTCCAAGTCAAACAGGCTAATAAGAGCAGGTAAATTTGCTATTAACTCTTCTAGTTACTCTGTTTGATTAAATGTTGTTTTTATTTAGGTTTTATTCCCATCATGACATATTAGTTATATTGACTTATACTGACAGAAATATAAAGAGTGAAACCTTAAACTTATTTACTCAATAACCTGATCCTTCCCATACCAAGTAAAAGGTAAATGCTAAACTTAATGTAGTTACTTTGCTAAATGAGCCACTAGTAAATAATAATTGTACTGAAGGAAGCCTGCACCACGTTGAAAGCAATGGGACTTTTGACCTTCACATCAGTGAAGCCAGGATTTCACCCACTGTCTCACTTTGATTCTTAGTGGACTGGGTGTCACACAAAAAACAAGCCAGCATTATTGGCATTAATTGGCTCCTTGGTTGAAGGTCTCAGCAGAAGGATGGAGAGCTGAGTGGGGCACAGAGATTGAATGACACCTTCTATGTGGAAGCAAGCCCTCCAGGTCATGATTGATACATGCTGGTGGGGTGGAGAAAGCTGCCGTTACATGGCTGACAATCTGGCACCTTACACAATGATTCACATTTTGTTTTTATTCTAAACAAAGTGGTAAACGTCGATAAATCACAGATCAATGTTAATAAATTCCCATCTCTTAGAAAAATCAGTTACTGGGGTGATTAATCCAAGGCACAGGAAACTCTTCTTGTTAACACTGCTCTGTCTTTCCATAGCATCTTCCCTGTGCAGACCCCTATAGAACTTCACAGACTTTTTAAGGGTTAGATTTTAAGTGGTCTCAAGTGGATGAGTAATAGGAAGAGAAAGCATCTGTGGTGCTTCATCCCTCCTCCTGGACCTTGCACAAATGTCTGATTCAAGCCATTACTAATGGCTAACAGCACCAGCTACGTTAGCCTGCTGGAAAGGACCTATGGCACCAGCTTGCTTCTGCCCCACTAAGCAAAGACAGCAGGGCATGTAGGAGAGCACATGCATATGCTTTCCAAAGCTGGTGGAGCTGCTGCTCCAATATGCACTCTCCCAGAGTTTCTGAAGGAATTCTGGCTGAGTGAGTAGAATGCCTCCTGGAGTGCCTAGGTTGATGTGGCTCTATTAATACCCTTCTCTCCCTCCCACAATGGCCCTGGCTTAAAACCTATACTCTGACTTTGATTAATTAACCCTCACAAACCCCTGTGAAGTAGGTAGGTGGTATATCTCCTTTATAAGATGGTGAAACTAGATTCAGAAAGGTTAAGTGACTTCCCCAATGTCCCATAGTAAATCAGTGCTGGGAAAGCAGGAATGGTCAAATTCTGCCCTAATTTATACCCTGTGGATTGTCGGGGATGCCCTGCAAATCAGAGATAAGATGGCCCCACCTATCCTGATTCATGGTCAGTTCATTTTTGTTTACTTAGGGCCCAGTCCTGCAAGGTGCTGAGCACCTTCAACTCCTGCTGGATTAGGCCCATCAAACTGTCTAAGATATATAGCATCACTCAAACACAAAGCATCCCTATTTTGCTTGGTTTTAGCTGCTCTGACGTTCCTCTAGCTTTGAGCATCACATGGCCTGTTTTATGATGTGGCTGGCAGTCTGTGAGAGCTGCAAGTGGGTATTAGCCACAGCCGTTGTGCTGAAATCAGAGTAGGAATTCTGCAACCAACTATCCTTTGACTTTTTCCTTTCAGATTCAGACATAACATCATGTTGTTTTCCTGACAAGCTGCTGAGTGAAATACAACAGGGTCCAACCTGTGCGGTGACTAAGTAGGGGTCTTCGATTACTAATGAGGTGTGTACAAATTTTTGCAGCAGTCCTTTGTTCTGCTGCCCTCCATGCATGGGCTGGCTGTTATATAAAGGATGACTAATCCCCACATTCAATTTCCTTAACATCGCTTTGCTGGCTCTTGTTGACATTGCAGTAGAAAATTGTATTTCAGCCTGAACAGTAACGAACAGTTCTGAAGAGATGGGAAATGCTGCCAACATGACAGACGCTCTTCTCGGAATTGTCAGCAACAGCTCCCTTCCCTCTGCATAAGCATCTTGGAAGGACTATTTGGCTGCTGTGTCCCCCACAATGGCAGGACCCTGGTTTTCATAGACCAAGACACTCTACTACAGTTACAAACCTTAGGCAAAACTGTGCTCCGTTACACTGGTGTAAACTCAAAATGACTCCACTGCTACGCTTTTATACTCCAATGTGCTGTTTGTAGCAAAGGTAAAGAAATATGTTGAGGTTTTTAAAGTTTATAATTATTTTAGCCTTTCACTCGTTTCATTTTTTAAGAAGTTGTCACATTTTAGTGAGGAGGGAAAAGAGGGAAAGGTTGTTCTGCTGTACTCTATTTGGAAGAAGGAGAGAGCTGGATCAGTTGGGGAATAAATAAAGGCCTCTGTTCTGCAAGGTACTTAAGCAGGTGCCTAACTTTAAGCCTGTCAGCAGTCACATTGACTTCAAAGGAATTACTTATGTGCCTAAAGCTAGGCACCCTGTTAAGTATCTGGCAGAACAGGGGCCTCAAAGAACAGTTCCACTCAGTGACCCGGTTTCTGCAGAGCACTTAAGCAAATATCCACATCCAATCCAGTTCAGCAAAATCCTCGGAGCATATGCCTAAAGGCCACTGACTTCCCTAAGAGTTGAGTATGTGGTTAACTGCTTTGCAGAATAGGAATGGACATAAGCACATGCTCAGGCACTTTGCTGAATTGGGGCCTGTAGTACTGCTAATGAAGTGTATAACAGCAAATGCTGAATGGGCTCTACATCTTTGCCTAGCTACAAAAAAATGGGACACCTCCTTTTGGGCAAAGCAAAAGAATTCTCATTCTACATAGGGTCATACCATTGGTGTTGCTGACAATTCGATACTTGCGTATGTATGTGTGTACACACACGCAGCATCTTCCTCCCCTAACCATACAGCTTTTGGAGGTCACGCAATAGACATAAGTCCCTCGGTAATACTTTACATAACAGAGGTAGGTTGATGGTTTGCAGATTTGCCATTTAAATGGTTGCTTAGGAACAGCTTACTTACACCTGTTTCCTCAGGGATACACACATACATGATAAGCAAGTCTTGTGACGAGTGTTCTCAGGAGAGTTTGTTCCTAAACTGAATTTTTCCTGAACACGAAATTATGTCGCAACACCTGCAGCCACAGAGGGCTAAAAAAACACTTTTTTTGGTGGCGGGTGATAGAGTTTTCACTCCTGTTTATAGTATATGTAGCACTCTTTCACATATTGCCAACCATCTGATAACTTATCAGTACCGATTCCTAGTGAACAGATCAGGGTAACTGTAACAGAGACTGCTACCATCAGCACTTTCCTGTTTGAAATACTCCACTTTTTAAGATACATTAAAAAAAAAAAGGATTAAAGGACTCCGGGCTGGATCCTGCCAAAGCTTTCAGCACAGAACTCACATTGATATCGACAGCAATACTTGGACTTAGTCACTATGTGACAGCTTTCATCTGATGTCCTATCTAATCCCCTGATGTCAATATATCTTGAGCACTCATCATGTCTCTGGGGCAAGTACAGAGTTAAAAGAGGCATCAAAGCAGAAGTTGGATCATCTCAGAGCACTTTACAGAAATGTGCTTCATAATGCCCCTCTGAGTTACAGAAGTAACTGGAGGAGTTATTGTTTCCATTTTACAAAGAGGGAAACTGAGGCAGAAAGGTTAAATGATTTACCTAAAGAAAGGCTATTAATCTAAATGGAAGCAATGGAAAGGTGCCTTCTAAACCACCTGTTTTGAATCTCTTATCACTGCAGAAGGTATGAATGAGGAATATGCACAACAGCTTGTTTACAGAAAGCTTTCTAGCCTGTTGCAAAGTTGAAAGGCCTGCTAGGAAAAGCTACTGATGTGCAAACTTCTTTGACTGATGATGTTTCCCATTAATTGCAGGACTCTAGCATATCACCTTTGCACAGAACTAAGTGACAGCAACTCAGCGTCAGAAGGAGGAATACAGCCCAGGAATGCGAATACAGCCTTCTGCTCTCACTTGTGGACACCACTGCCAACATGTGGCCCTGGCTTTATTCTGATCTCTTAGAACGTGTGCATATGTGTATCCTCCCATATAGTCCATGAACTCTGCAAGATCTACCCCAGCTTGCAGGCAGGGATTTAAATGGCCAACTGTACAAATGCTAAACATTTTTAATCTGATTTTAGGGATTCACTTCTCCTATACCTTGGCTTGTGGCATTTATGTCACACTTTGTTCTGTGACACAGATAAAGGAAATATGGAGACAAGGTAATGTTTGTCCATTCTTATCTCTGGCAAATAGCACAGTTTGGCATCAAAATTATGTAGTTCCAGGCAGAAAATGATGGGTCCTGCATTCTCCTGATCATTACACAAACAAACCCAGAGATGGAGAAAGGGAAGAACTTATAATGCAAAAAAAGATGACTTATATTTACCGCTACACCCATTTCAATAAAAGACAGTTGGAGAAAAAATGATTATAACTTTAACACTTAAGCACAGACGGCCCCGAATAAAAGAGGGGCAAGCTTTTGCAGCCACCTCTTCTGAACTCTGCCCTCAATTACGCCTGTGCAATGCCATTAATTTCAATGGGGTTATGCCTGGGTATAACTGAAGCTATGCGATAAAGATATGACTCAGCAAGGCTTGGCCCTTTACTTCTACAACACTAAGAGAATCAGGGCAGCCAGCCACTCAAAAGCAAGCAGAGGTTTCCAGCATCCATCTGTCAGAGCTCTGCTAATTGGCATGTCTTCAGGCACTTACGCATGAGCCTTCCTCATTCTCTGACCAGTGAGTCACTGTGGCTAAGAACAAGGTGACTAATCTTCTCTTGCCATCATCATTGCCTACATCATTGTTAAAGATCAGGAGCCAGAGCCTCAGCTGGTGCAAGTCAGCAGAGCGCTAATGACATCAATGGAGCGGTGCTGATGGGCTAAGTGAAGAACTGGCTCATGAGTTCATCTTCCCTTCCAGTGCCTGGGCTAGTAGGCTGGGAAATTCGCCACCGTCAGTTTGAACTTCCTGATCAACTCCACAGGTCTGTGAAGACCCACTCGGCTAATCAGGAATTTCAATCCTGCAACATCACCCTGGCAACTCGGGTAGCACTGAGCTGAAGAGAGGTCCCTTCCTTCGACTCAGCGCAGTGGATGTGGCAGGAATAGAGATGTCGGAACGTAGATACGCAAGTTATTTAGGTAAGTTGCATATCTCCATGTGACTGCCACCGAAAAGGGTAGGCAGTGTATATCTGCCCTCAAAAACACAGGTTTGGTTCCTTGCTCCAGCCCAGACATCCTGTGTGAGCAAGCCATTTAGCCTCCCCAGGCCTCAAGTGTCCCATTTTACAAATGAGGATTAGAGCACTTTCCTACCTCACAAGGGTGTTGTGAGGATACACTGTGTGGCACTCAGATATTACAGTGATGAGGACCACAGAGGTACCTATAACTGATAGCTCTAACAGCAGTTCGCAGTTTGTAATTCTTCTGAGGAATTACCAAGCCACACTGAGGAAGAACAGACTATGCAGAGAAAACGTTGCGTTTCCCCACATTGTTGCTTCTAGACATAGGAAAATGGTCAAATTTCTGCTCTTGTACTGTTTTTTTTTTTTAATTTCCTGGGGGCTCTTCACTCCTTTGGCATCTTACCCTTCACTCCTTTGGCATCTTACCCTTCACTCCTTTGGCATCTTACCCAGTGGCATGCCACTGAGTCCCAAAGAAGTTTCTGCTCTCTCTCGACACTGCGTGTTGTTAGCCGTATGAAATTGTAATGTACAGCCACCACTGACTACTGTCCTTTGTGGGTCTAGCTCTACTGACTTTACAGTAGGAGAGAATATTCCTTGCTAGGTGAGACCTTTGTGGAAAAAAAAGTGGAACCATGGCAATTAAACAAACCAACAATCAAAAAACACTCTTGTGCCAGAGCAGGGGGAAAAACACGGATGCAAAAAGCCTTCATCCATTGGGGGTCAGAGAGAAAGCATGATCAGGGGAAAATTCCCTCCTAAATTGGCTACACCCCAAAACAGAAACTTAGTAAAGTTCTTTCAGGGTGCTAGTCTCAATCCACCTCCACTGAAGTGAATGGTAAAATTTCTATTGACTTCAGTGAGAGCAGCATCAAAATGCTGACTGCTTTGGAAAATCCCTTCCAAAGTACGTTCAGCTCTTTAGAGTTGCCCAGTTTTCACTAAACTACATGACTACTTCATGACTCTTCCACTGCGACTGAACACTCACACAATTTATTAAACACCTCTATGAGTTTTTCTTCATATTCTCCTTCATCTAAAATTATCGCCCCGACTCTGGTCTGTCGGATAACCTCAAATTGATCATCAAGCTTGGCTCGATAATAGTCATTAGCTATTGTTATACTGCATCTGATGAAGTGGGTTGCAGCCCACAAAAGCTTATGCCTGAAGAAATTTGTTAATTTTTAAGATGACACAGAACTCTCTTTGTTTTAGCCATTAGCTAGTTTAAAATATTCACCAGCCACTGCTTAATCATTGCCCCTCAAGGCTAGTGAATCCTAATCTTGTTGCCTTTGATTTATACATAAGCCATTTCAATACTGTTTTGTTATACTCTTTGTTATACTCTGTCCAATTTAAACCATTACCTTAACAAGTCCCATATAGCAAAATCACAGAGATCAAATGCAAACAGTAATCACCTAAGAGCAGCAGAGGAAATCTTCATAAATACATATAAATCCCTATGGCTATGTCTACACTTGTTAATTTAAGTCGATTTAGCTAAGTCGACTTAACAAAGTCAACTTTAAGTCAACTTTGTTAATTCGGCTTAACATGTCCACACTTAAATTTTAAGTCGACTTTGAGGGGACCTTGCCAAATAGACCTAAAGCGTCCTGCTGGATGCCTAGGTCGACTTCTAGGGACTAGGTGGACCTGGGACAGGTCCACGGTGGCGGGGGGGGCAACCCTTGCCAAGTGCCAGGAGGCTCAGCCTTTGCCCCATTGTACCTTGGTACAATAGGGCAAAGGGGGACAGGGACACTGGCAAGGCATAGGGGCAGGGTGGCCAGGGCTCTGCCTTGCCCTTTGGAGGGGCACGCCAGGCTGTGGCTGTGCCAGCCACCCTGGCAGGGAGGGCAGTGGGGAAGCCCTGGAGCCCCCTAAGTTGACTTAAAGTCGACTTAGGGCTACTCCATGTCTACACTGGCTTAAGTCGACTTTCTAAAGTCGACTTAAGCAGCAAGTAGACTTAAAACGAGGTTTTATAAAGTCGACTTAATTTTTCCTTATGTCGACTTAAGCAGCTGCTTAAGTTGACTTAAGGAAAGTGTAGTGTGGATGCAGAGTAAATTAAGTCCACTTAAGCAATCTTAAGTGGACTTAATTTACAAGTGCAGACGCACCCTATTTGTGTTAAAAATGAGTTCAGTCTTGTCTGGTCCAGCTTCTCGATGGAGAGGTGTCTGAACGTCATAACAATCTGCACCAGCTGGTACCCCTTTGCTGATAGTCATAGGAAAGGTCAAGGATCCTCTACCTCAGTGTTTCTCAACCTTTAGTGGACCAGGGAGCACCTGCAGGTATTAATTACTTTCCGTGGAATCCCTGATGAAAATGTTCTCAAAAAAGTCGGTAACAGCGGCAGCAGATTTGAAATGGTTCAACTGTAGCAAAGCTTCCAGGTGTGCATCAATGTCTGCCGCCATGCTCCTGGAAGCTTTGTTGTGGCTGGGGTGTTTTAAATGGCTCCTTCGCACCTCCCCACTCAGCGCTCCCCTTTCTCCCGACTGGGAGGAGTTGGGGTGGGTCACGGAATGCTGGTTGAGAAATATTGCTCTGAACAGACATGGAAACTGTGAGGGTGAGTCAATAATGATGGCCGCAAAGTCGCCGCCGTCAGCGCGATCTTCATTTTCCGACTGAAGCGCCTGTGTAGATGCGCTCAATTGAAAACCAAATCAGAGCTGTAACTCCAGCTCCGGTAACTGCACTAACGCTACGCCCATTAGACGCCACTTCTGGTCGGCTTAGTCTTAGTGTGTAGTGAAGGTTTAAGAAGTTGGAGGGAGATACACAAGGTATTTGACGTACCTTGTGTATCTCCTGTCGACTGCCGCCGAAAGCGGCAGCTAGTACAGACTAGGGCTGAGCTACCCTTTCACATCTCAGTGTAGTCCTTTCAAACTCCAGCCATCCATGCTGTACTAGATCTGTGGGTCAGTTTCCAGGACAGACAGTCAAGCCCCTTTCGCTGTTACTAAATTCATTTACACCAAACAACACTCATCAGCTCACTGACATGCTTCTCCATTTAAAAGCATTGTTTGAAAGTTTCATGCCATTATTCATTCATTACATGTAGAACTTTGTAGAGACAGTAAATAAAAGAGCTTCATTAAGCAAATATAATACGAATTTCCCTTCCTTGTTAGTTTACTCAAGAAAAATAGCATCAACAAATCAGCTCCCAGCTCAAAAAGATAATAAATGAGTGACATGGCAATGACTTAGCAATATCATTTACTATATTTCAAGCAGAAATATCCTCTCTAACATTTTATCTTGCACTGAACAGCCTTGATGGAAGGGTTAGTTCTTCATCTCTTTCTCCTTTTAATGTGATTGGCTGCGCTCTGACTTACTTTGCTCTTTTGAAGAGATATGAGATAGTGCCATGGTATTTTTCTCTGGGGGTTACATGATCTGTTTCTGATTTGCAATTATTTTGTAAGTGAACCAGTAAGGAAAGCCGAAGAGGCAAGCCATCATGGCAACACAATGCAATCTCCAATCAAAATACCAGGAGAAGGCCATCTGTATTTGATCATTTGACATCACTGCTTGTGTTTATGACAGCAAAATCCATATGTGCAAGAGACTGCAGTACCAAAACCCAATGATTGTAATTTTACCCATGCAATAACAAGAGAAAAGAGGTAAATGTCAAAAACGTATCTTTAACATAAAAATGTGTGCTTTTTAAAGACACTTTTAAACACCAAAAACTATAGAGAAAAATGAGATTGGGTCAAAAATCTGAGCAAGAAAACCATATAACAATATCAAAGGTGATGACGTGAACCTCTTTATATTATTGTTGATTCATAACACTATACGTGAAAATGGGACAGAGAATATTTCATGCTGTATAATTCAGAGAGTGCAATCCTTTCATAATAGAAGTGTCTATAAAAAAGGAACTTTTTTCAGCTGAAATGAAAACAGAGCAAGGACTGATCAAAATTCAGTTTCACTTCAGTGTTACCTGGCTAATATTTTTTATTCTAATATCAATTTTTAGGTTTTAGGTTTATTTGGAAACAATATTAAAATCTTTAACATTTATATAATAGTTCAACTTAAGCGTTTTAAAAACGAGCAAATATTCAGCATCTATGTGTAACTTTGCAAATATTAACTAATCTCCATGACAACTCTGTGAGAAAGGCAGTTCATAGGAGATTAGTCTTCCAGTCAGGGAATGAAGGAAAATGGATGATGAGACTTTACTCAAAGTCACAGAGTGAGTCAGTAGTAGAGTTATGGTTGCACTCCCATATCAGTCTCCATTATTATTTATTTACAGTAGAGTCTAGGAAGTGGTGGCTACATTTCTGACATTCAGTAAGGTATGGTACTTGCTCTGAAATGTTCCCAGTCTAAGAAAAGACTGGCAAGTAGATGTTAGGGAAAATGAACAATTGGATTTTAAAATGTAAGTTAATTAGATCCATTGTAAACAACATGGAATCCAATTCACTTTTATTTTTAAAAATCCCTATTTATTGTCTTTCTGTCCCTACTTTCTCTTCAACATCTGAGCTTGACGGCTCTTAACCTGCTCTTGGCTCATTCCTTCAGACCTTGCAGCCTACCAGACATAAGCCTGGGCTGGAGTACTTGGGCCCAGATCTAGATTTTGCATATTCTAACAATTTCAAGGTTTTGGTTTGGCATAATACAAAGGCCAAGTGCATAATTTAGATCTGGATTTGGAGTTTGAACCCCTCTCTCTTGATTTTGAGTACGTTTAGAGCCAGTGTTTTGGTTCAGCACCATCTCTTTCCAAAATAAATTTAAAAAGAAATGGTGTGACACAGTAGAAATGTTGATCTGACGTCATAGAAGGGGATGGGAAGAATGGACAATCAACACTCCCTTGTGCAGCAGGGATTCACAAGCCAGCAATCTTTCCTTAATTTTCTAAATTTGCTCTTTACCATTAAATGTTACTTGCTCTGCCAAAAAATTGCCTCTTCCCTGCCAGCTCCTTGCAGTCTGTGACCTCCTCTACCCAATAGAAAAAACTGAGATGGATAAAGCTCTGCAGGTTTGCTGGATGATGGATAAAGCCTATCACCTCATAGGGATGCATTAGTACGCTAATTTTTTTAGAAACCAAAAACAATTAGTCATTTCATAAAATGTAATTATGTTTCAGAATAGTGAAAATGGCCAAAAATGCCTCTGTACAAAAATGGGTGCAGTGAATCCCCCATGCATCTGTTTAATTAGAAATGCTATCATGAAAAAAAAAACCTGTAAATGTGTCATGATGCCAATAGCAAATTATTAACAAACTATATCACAGAAAGTAATCTTGAACAATATGCTGTGCTCAGTGAATTTTACTGCATATTGGTGCTGTGTTTTATTATTAACATCCTGCCACAATAAATGATCAGATAGCATACATATGATGAGTGCTTCGTTTGGTATACTAATTTTTCTCCAGTTACTTAGCTCAAAACTACAATTAGACATTTGAGCCAGAATGCTGTCACTAAGATACCTAAAGCTGGGCACCCTAATCCACAGCCCAGTGCCTATATGCAAGTAGCCTGATTTTCAGAGATACTGTGCCCCACACCTCCCACGGAAGTCCAGAGAGATTAACCACTAATATCAAAGGAGAACTGAGGGTGCTCACCACTTCCAAAATATCAGGCTACTTCTAGATGCCTAACTTTTGTCACTGTAGTATGAAAAGTCTGATCTCAATGCATGTTTCCCAACTACTTAACCCAATAGTAAAAACAATGAAAGTCCTGTAGCATAGGCTTTCGTGATCTGCAACCCACTGATGAAGAAAACTTATGCCCAAAGAAATGTGTTAATCTTTAAGGTGCCACAGGACTTTCGTTGTTTTTGCTATATACAGACTAACACAGCTACCCCTCTGGAACTTACCCCAATAGTAAAATCCACCAATGTGCTAATTTACTTGGGCTTTCTGAGATGCTCTGTTCATTTATTTATTTATTTATTTTTGCAATCTGTTGTTAAAGGCAACACATTTTAAATTAGTGGTTGTGAACTGGTGTTTAGTAGTTTCCGTTAGTACTTATTGTTAGTGTAGGTGCTATATACAAATTAGCGTCATTACTCAACAATCTGACTCTGCCCCACTTATTCATTTAGCTAAATATGTCAAAGTAGTGAAGTCTGGCTCGGGAATGATTGAAACCATCTGCTCATCTCACACCAGAGCCACCTTTTGGTAAGAAGCATAACTGGAGAATGAAAGTGATTCTACTTATGTGATATTTTACTAGTAAGAATTTTTTGGAAAATTCATCTATCGGTTATTTGCTGAGTCATGTCCTCTCATCACAAATGGTGTGGAGGAAGTGAATAAGGAAGCGCTATTTACCCCTTCACATAACACAAGAACTAGGGATCACTCAGTGACATTAATAGGCAATAGGTTTCAAACAAATAAAAAGAAGTATTTCTTCACACAACAGACCTGTGGAACTCATTGCCAGGAGATGTTGTGAAGACCAAAACTGTAACTGGGTTCAAAAAAGAATTAAATAAGTTCATGAAAGATGGGTCCATCAATGGCTATTAGCCAAGATGGTCAGATATGCAACACATATACTGAGAATCCCTAAGCCTCTGACTGCCAAATGGCGGGACTTAACAACAGGGGATGGATCACAGTCACTTGATAATTGCAGTGTACTGTTCAGGGCTGGATTATTGCAGGGAGTGAAGGGGCTGAAGCCCAGGAGGGCCCCCAGGCTCCAGCCCCGTAAACCGCTATGATAATACGGCGCTTCCTACCCTGCTCTGCACCCAATTATCAGAGCACTCCTGCCCTGCCGGCACTGTGGGATAGGGGCGGGGCCCTGAAGCCAGAGGCCGGGCTCTGACCTCTCAACCCACCGCTGGGGCGGCTTCACTGATTCAGACCCCACTTCACTGATTCAGAAGGCAAAATAGCCACACTTGCTTCCTGCAGCACAGTGGGCCCAATTCTCCACGGAGCGACCAAACATCCCATTTTGGCCAAGACAGTCCCTTTTTTAAGCCCTGTCCCAGTCGTCCCAAGTTGGCAAAAGCAAATGGGACAAATCCCCGCTTTTGCCAAAAAAGTGGGCTACAGAGGCATTTGCAGGAGGCGGGGGCAATGCCACCCCACACAAGAAGGGAGCCAGGGCTTGGGCAAGCAGCAACAACAGCTCCATGCAGGGCAGGGGAGAGGCAGTGCATGCTCGGGCAAATGACTTGGGCCATCCTGCCCAGGTGAGCGGCCAGCCCTGGGCAGGAAACGAGGAGGGGAGGGCTAACCCCATGGAGTGTCATATTTCCCAAAAGGAAAATGGGGTCATTTTATAAGCAACCCACACCGGTATGATCATTCACACCTGTGCAAAAGTATTGATTGCTATTCTTAGCTGGTAATGTTTTAGATCCACTTTGCACGGGTGTAGATGACTCAAGTATCAGGCCCTTTGTGTTTTTTCCTTGTAGATCTCCCATCTGAGTACTGACTAGGCTGAACCCTGCTCTCTGAAACAATCAAGGGCTGCCGTGGTGCAGCTGTAGGCAAGATGCTTATGAGTTATTTTTATTTTTCCCACTTGAGGGAAAAAGTGACCAGTAAAAATTCTTTTATAAAACATTTCATGGGTCATTTTAATTTAATTGGCTCTTGATATTTTTTATTTTTACTTTTAAAAGTACCCTATACATCTACTCTATTTTGTACGCACCAGAATTGTTGCAAACAGGAGATTTACATCACTCTCATAGCACAGCTCTATATACTGGCATGGAGTTGCTACAGTAATTGGTAGCCAGAACAGCTGGCTGGTGCAAATAAGCATAGATCAACTGATTTCAGTGGCATTAAACTGTTTTACTGAGAATATGGCCCCGAGCCTCCTGTGATTCATTGTCCTTGGGATTAAACAACAACTTCTGAATAACCCAAAGCTCTGTTCCACCTCATGTGGTCTGAGTCATCTGGGCCTTGGTGTTTGGAGACATTT
Organism: Pelusios castaneus; assembly: GCA_007922175.1. Taxonomy (NCBI): domain Eukaryota; kingdom Metazoa; phylum Chordata; order Testudines; family Pelomedusidae; genus Pelusios; species Pelusios castaneus. The sequence goes on along the minus strand of ML685816.1, from coordinate 6,762,330 downwards.
TGCCTGTTTGTATTACAATGCCTCTTTGCCTCTGGAGTGGAAGCTAAGGGGAGAGGTTATCACACTGCTTATAAATCCACAGTTAGTAGATCAGACCTGAGAGCAGGAGGAGAAAGAAAACCCTCTTAAACCAAGAAACCCCTCTGGGCTGATCTGTAAAAAAAATGTTAATAGATTTCCGCAGGGGAAAATGCACAAAACTAAATATGTGGTGCATAAAATGATAGGGTTAGTGAAGACTTTAATTATAGAGGGATTAAAACACACAGCTCTACATTCACACACTTACAATCTCAATGGGGAAAATGTCAGGAAAAGGCACAAACAGAACCAAATAATTTGGGCCTAATTCAGCTCTCATTTATGTGAGCTTACACCACAGCTGAACTTGGCCAGTTGGTATGTCCTGATAGCTATGAATTACCAGCAGGCAACACCAAGTTACATATTCCACTGAGAAAGGCAGAGGCTGTAGCCTGATTCTTTATGATTTACATTAGGAATTTTGAATTTCAACTGGAATTGCCAGTAAATCTTGCTAGGGAATTCAGGTTTGCATCCAAATCTGACCACAGTAGATATTTATAAATTTGAACTCGGAACCCTCCGGGAATGGCTAAGAGTGATTATCACACAGATACTTTAAATTAATTTACTTTATAAAATCCTTTTATTGCCAAAAGCATAAAGCATAAAATTAAGAAAAGATTAATAAATGTACAATGAAACAATGAGTTTATACATACAGAATGCATCTAGGAAATCTTACGCCGTTTATAATTTGATAGATTGCTTCCTGTTAAAACTTACAGTTTCTTATACTTACACCCTGGAGTTAAGAAGGATGCCTGATGTCTCAAATTGACACAAGGAAGGAAGAATCTAGCAACCCTAACTGACATATTTAAACTTATTAAAATAACAAAGATTAAATAGCTAAGAAAGAGCAAGATGGGTCTGTAGTGTTCTTTTCTTGAGAAAGGTTTTGCTGAGAGCTGTGGATTGGAAGCTTCACAGCTCTCCAAATCCCAAGGCCTTATATTCCTTTTTTCCACTAAAAACAGAATCTATAACTTTATACACCTCTAATAACAAACTAGATTTCCTCATTCTTCCTTACCCAAGCATGGGTCCTCACCCCAGAAATTGTCAGGGTACTTTCAGATCACTGGCTAAGAGGTTCATGCGTACAATTGACATATTTTCCCTACTAAAATATTCCATATCACCTTTCCCCTTTTCTCGTTGATGAATTTTGTGGGTTTTGCGGTGTTCTATCAAAATGTCAAAAGTCTGGCCTGAAGTTGTTATTCACCTACTGACATATATACAGTATTAGGATCTGAAAACGTCTTATCAAAGTGAAACAAGACCCACCTGGACATTTTTAAATGTACAGCTACTCCTACTATATCCTATTGCAAAGCTATTGCAATACAGATTCATCTTGTAATTTCTTACAGTGAGGCCTGTAGGTCTCTTGCATTTTAGCTACTAATATAAAAGTTATGCTAACTTACCTGCTGATACTAAATATAATACTATAAAACCAGGATTTCTTAAACTTATAAAGAAAGAACACATGTATGAAATAAGATATGCGCATAAAGTGATATATATGCATGCAAATCAAGCATAGGTATAGTCAAAGGCTACAAGCCCCGGCTCTAATTAAGGAACAGCCTTTTGACCCAACCTCAGCAATGTTCTCAAAGTTCCTCTCCCCTCCTAACAGACATCTGCTGCCTTTTGGATTATAAACTAGAGCAGCAGCAGCAGCAATTCCTGGCAGAAAAGAATTTACTACCAACGCGTAGCCAGGCAGAGAAAACATCACTTATTCCTTTCACTTTTCACTCTGAGATTTGATGGTAATTAACATAGACTAACCAGAGCAGCCTTCTCTCAAAATCCTTAGTTACCAGAAGGAAGAATAATTCCTTTAAGTCCAGCATGTAGGAACACTGTTTAGCTAAAATACACATTTGTTTTCATAAATAGAGACAGAAGGACTCACACTGATTGACAAGGAACATACCTGGTGTGAATGCTTATAGACATTTTATTTATCAACATATACCATAGGCTCAGTTTTGCATCCCAAAGACTTCCCTAGTAAACACTCATGCAATTCTGCTACAGATGGGAAGTATTTAATAAACGCATGTGGCCCAGTAAAATACGGATGCTCCTTCAGATTTAAAATATACGAATAGTAACTCTGAACAGTCTGTGCATTGTATATTTAAAATAAAATAAAATAAAACCAGCCAGCTATGTGCCAGCATTAAGAAAATTGGGCTCAGACAAAGGTTATATTAATGATAAAATTATTAAGGGTAATTTAGGTTAATTTTAGGAACTACATATCTCTTTTCTGTTCTGTAACTTTGTAGGTCAGATTCTGCTCTGGTTTTTACAGCCATTCAACCCAATGAGTAGCTTGATAAATCAGGGAAGAATTTGGCACAGTAGACCAATGCTAGCAATCTTATTCAGGCTAACCTCATGTATAAACTATTAGTATCTTTGCCTCAATAAGGGCTTCGAAACTGGTCCCTATGACAGTTATTGCAATGACAGCACTTTTCTAGCACGTAAACCGACTTGTTTTCATACTTTGGAAGTCAGCATAGAGCAGTAAGTAGGGCTCTGAGCTGGGAGTCAGGAGACCAAGTTTTAACACCCAGTTGTGCCAGTCATGTTAGGTCGGTCATTTCACCTCACTGTTTCCTCATCTATAACGTAAAGGGAGAACGATTCTTTCCTATGTTAAGTGTTCTGAGATCTATGACAGAAATACTCTATAAATGCTAAATGCATGCTCTCCTCTGAAATGGACAGACCTTTTCCATATGAGATTACTAACTAAACCTTAATCACGATTTTTCCCCTTTCCCCCCAGTTTTAAGGCCCAGTCCTGCAGCCCTTATGATGTGCTGACTGTAGCACTACTAAAGTTGAATCAGAATGGGCTGCAGAACCGGGCTCTTTATTTTATGTGGGGGGGTAAAAAAAATTAACAAACATACACTGATTAGCTGAGAAACTCTGTATTCCCTACATTGCCTCATCAACATGCCTCAAAGGGTGAGAGGTCAGTCCAGTCTCCAGTCTAGCTCAGCCTTAGGACTCTATTTCATGTCTGCCAACAAGGGTAGCTATTTGAATAGTAGAAATTTCCAGAGGGGGAGCCGTGTTAGTCTGTTGTACAGCAAAAAACAACGAGAGTCCTGTGGCACCTTATAGACTAACAGATTTTCTTCGGCATAAGCTTTCGTGGACTATAACCCACTTCGTCAGAGGCACGAAAGCTTATGCCGAAGAAAATCTGTTAGTCTATAAGGTGCCACAGGACTCTCATTGTTATTTGAATAGTGTTTCTTATAGACTAGAATCAAGAATGAAAGAATCTAGTAAGCTTCTTGCTTGAACTCTGATAATATTTTATGCAACAAAAATGTAACCTCTTGGGAGATGGCTGGTGAGATGTGAATGAACAAATTTATGCTGGACTTGGCACTCAACGTATGGTATTGAGATGATTCAGATACAACTGTAAGGGCACAGACCCCACAGCAAACTAATAAAAATAATAATTCAATAACTTATTGGTAGAGATTAGTGTCCTGTGCCAAAGACACATGTCATTTCCCTCAGCTTAATGAAAGTTTAGATAGAGTTAGAGTTACTTTCTTCCTGTAGCAACCCAGGAAATGGTTGCTGCTTAATTTGTGACTATCAGCAATATAGTCGCAAGACTGAAAAGACCTCAGTCCACCTTCTTCACAGTGTGTGAAGAAAATGATCAGTAGGAACTGCAAGCTAGGAAAGACTCATACATGAGAAATCAAGATCAGTTTCACTGTTTAAAGGCTTAAGAAAATTGTTTCAATTGTATGAAATTTCAAAATTAAATCAATTAATATCTCTCCATCTTCTAGGAAGACAGCAGCTTGGCCCAGCTAGAAAAAGGGAGATGACTCCACCTGTTACATACAGTGAAGTTCCATTGTCTCACAGACATACGGTTAACCAACTTCTCCCATCAGACCTCTCATCGATCTGGACTCTGACCTCCATGTTATCCCTCTAAAATCTAAAGGTTTGTTGACATCCCTGGGTTTAATTCATCTTCAAGATAATAAAATTCTGCTTAGATATATATGCACATGGAACCCATTTAATTCAACTGTAGTGGCAGGTTTACTTGCATTATGTTACTGAGATAGTCTATGTTCTTGTGCACTCCACAGAGTTTCAGGCAGACTATAATCCCTGGTAAATAAGGCAGAGAACTTGTTTCTGTCTGTATCAATAGTTCTCAACTTTTTACGGGTCGTGACAGGCTTGGCAGTGTGTCACGGCCCTACAGGAGACACCAAAGCCATCTCCCCCGCTCTCTGCAACACACTTACTACTGTGTGGCAACACAATAATGGTTGAGAATCACTGGTCTATATTTTTAAACGTTTTCTTTATAAACGCTACCTGTTAAGATGGACTGCAGTTCTAAGCCATAACACGGTGCACATACAATGGCAAATTTGGGGCACGTGTGCTTTTCTGTTATTACTGCTTGTGTTAGGAAAGCATTCAAGGAAATTAAATACATAAAACACGAAATGAACTGATGGATCTGTGTTCAGTTTGTTAACTACAATCTGTGCTGCGGCAACATAAAGAGACTTTAGGAGACTCAGTGCCTTTTTTGTTTTAAAACAAAAAGTGCCGGTACTCAGCCAGGGACCTGGGGCCACCAGCAGCAGGAGCCAGGGCCACATTTCTGTGAAAGAAAGGTGCCGGTACTTAGTACTCCTGAGTACCATCACAAAAGAAGAACTGAGGGGACTGATGTGATTCTTTTCAGCGTCTCTCTGAAGTGTGACTCTACAGTAAAAAATGGCTTCGTAAAAATGATGCTGACAATGCAGAGATCAGTATTCATTATCGCAAAAGATTCCAGATCAAGTCTATTCTGTTTACAAGTAAACAGATCTTGTTTCCCGTTGCCAACTCTACAGACTCAACCTGGAGCCTCTGAGTCAAGCGAAGTCATTTCTTCTCCACACATTACCGTTAGTAATGAAGGTTGTATAGGGCAAATTATGCCCCCACTGACTCCTGTGCCATTGTCTTCTGTGGGTTTATACAGGTATAACCAACTGAAGCTTAGTGAACAATTTTATGGATGGTAAAATATTAGAAATCAAATCCTGCTAATTCTGCCTTAGCTATGTTTGCTCTCCAAATGCTAACAAGAGTAAAACATAGTAGGATTCTGAGATTTTATCCCTTATGTGTAAGTGGGTGTCATATTTACATAGTCACTTTTCAGAAGAGAACCACAAATGGATAGTCATTAAATTACAATAATGTTTTGCACTTATACAGCACCTTCCATTTGAAGATTTCCAAAATACCTTACTAATATTAGTGAATTTGGCCTCATAAGATCCCTTTGTATCACTACAGGTGAGTATTATTAACTCCTCTTTCAAGATAAGGAAACTAAGGCCATGTCTACAGGCTTGTCAAATACAGGGGATGTTTCTTCAGAACCAGTGAAGAGGAGAGACATTTGAGTGGCAGTTCACAACAAGAAATGTCACATCTGAATGTGCAGTTACAAAAAGGTCAGTGGTAACTCCATATATTCGTTGGCACTTGATCAGTACCACTTCCATAAAGTACTATGCAACTTTCCCCCTTCTCCCTTAATATACAGAGGACTTTCCTGGCCGGTCTGTTGCGCATGAATATTTCAAATATTAGCTAGAGTATTGTGACCTAGCGCAATACAAACATACTGATTTCAGATTTACATGTTGTAATCTCCACTGCTTGCACTATGGAATTATTATTGTGCGTTGCAGCAAAATACTTCCAATTAGCAGGGATACAAATAGAAGCCACGGCTATATACACTGGCTGTACATCTAGCTTTCACCAAGTACAAAGACAATAGGAACAAATTGAGTAAAAAAATGGGTAAAATATTAGGAATATTGATAAGGATCTTGATAATAACAGAGCATTAGCATATTTTAATTGCTTATGCCGATGCGTGTGAAGGAGATAATGATGAACATGACAAATTAGGGGTTCCAACCACAACTTTGTGGTATATTACACACCTCCTCAGCTAATTAGATTATTTTGCTTTTTCTTTAGTGCTCCTGTATTTTAAGTATCCACCTTAGGTTTCTGCACATTGTTCCCACCCTTCAGCACATTGCCATTGATCTCAAGGGGATTCTACATGCTCAGACACTTCTCAGAACTCACATAACTGACCATCAGGTCTATTTTTGATGTCACAAAGAAAGAGCACAAAACCTTTCAACTGTGCCTACGCAGTGGTTAAAGTATAATTTGACGGGCCCCAGAACCCTCCTAATCTCCGGGCCCCCTTCCCGTATTGTCTGGGTCCCCTTCATGCATGTGCGGGCCCCAGCCCAGGTAGGCATTTGCAACCACTTCTCAGTACCACATGCATCGGTTATCGCTCCATAAAAATATTTATAATTTTATATGGCATTTATGTCACAAACTAGCAAACACTGCGTAACACAGTAAGTATTGTGATTAACAACGGTTGGGCGTAGGACCTGCCAGCAGCCAGGGCAGGGTGGAACATGCGTTCCACCCGATTTTTCTATTTTTAGGGGCCCCGGAACTCTGGCCCCTCAAATTTGGGGGCCCCGGAACTGCGTTCCGGTGCGTTCCCCCTTACTTTAACTCCTGTGCCTACGTCTCTTTACTCTTCTAGCAAGTTCATAATGGGGATCTGCTCACTGCATGATCAGCACCCACGGAGCTGTTTAGAAGAAGAAATGGAGCTTCTGTAAATTAACATCACCTTTCTTTCTTTCTTTCTTTCTTTCTTTCTTTCTTTCTTTCTTTCTTTCTTTCTTTCTTTCCACATCTTGCTAAACCCTGTAGATTATTGCAGGCAGCAAGTCTCTACAGGCAATACAGAGAGGGATGGAAATGGGGTTCCATTCACCACCCAGCTGGAACAGCAATAACTTTATGAGTTAGTTATACAGGCTAAGATAAGGGTAATCGAATCTCATGCTTCAGGGTGTAAGTTGATCTCTGATTGCTTCAGTCACGGTGGTAAACACAGATCTCCTGTTGTTTAGGTTTTCGTTTGTGTGTGTTTAAATAGAAGCAGCCCTGTGTATGTTTTCTATAGACAGTGAGAATGCACCAAAGGATTAATCTGGCTTCTCTAATTGATGTTTTCATTTCTCATTTACAGACTGAATACATTAAGAAATTACTCACTCACTCCTCATGGTTTTTAATTGAAGCCCATTTTCAGTGTACTAAAAATGCTTTTCACTTTTCTATGTGTTCCTTATGGAAAGGCTGTATTGGCTGCTTGTTTAACCATTGTTTCAACCTCATTTCACCTCTAGTTTTGTGATCTGGAAATCATCTGAAATTGCGATTAACTTTTCACAACAGACATTAACTCATCTGCTGAAAATTCCCAGATGATTTTTCTTGTTATGTAATTTTTAAGAGGCAGTCCTGAAAATGTGATAAGTTAAGGAACAGGCAAAGATAGTATCATACAATATAATACAATAATAATGATAAATCATGGTGAGTCAAATTTATCCCTGATATAAGTAGATGCAACTACAGTGACTTCACTGGTTATACCAGGGATAAATTTGACCCACCCTCACAAACAATTTCTTAAAATACTCTGCACTTTTTAAAAAATATATCTAACTGAAGAGTTACATTGAGTAATTTAATATATGTACTGGATTATTTCTGTTACCTACACATTATGGAAAAAATAACTTCCTCAAGTCCTCAGCATTTGTTTCTTTTTTTATTTGCTTAAAGATCAGTGTGTTACTGTTGACTAGCAGATGGCATATGTAATGCACCTAACCCTAAACTGCACTGAGATCCTCTAGAGTAAAAATGCCACCCCCTCCAAAGCTGCAGAAGCTCACCTAAAATATATTCACACTATGATATACATCTTTGTTTTAGCATGATACTGGTTTGTCTTATTTGCCTCAATACAGAAAGAAAAATGGCACCATACGTTTGTATTACTTTAAGTTATTAAAGGAAATACACAGCAACCCAAGATGTCATTTTTATACATAAAACATCTGGCTCATTTAGTTATTTATTCTTCTGAATTATTTTTAAAGCCCTTCTACTGTTTTGGATACTCATGATTATTTAAAACACACATGTGCAATTCCAATAAAACAACTGACAGCTCACACAACTTCCATGCAGTTCATTTGTCTATGCTTCACGTCATGGAAATGATCAGTACGTCCCAACACAGCCCAATAACACTTGATCCATCCTCTCCCACAAATATCAGTATAAAGATATCAGCTTTACAGGAGGATAGTTTAGTGATTAAAGCACTGTCTTGAGAGTTGGGAGATCTGAGTTCGGCCCTGCTGCTCTCCTCTGTCACAGCCTTCATTGTTTGACTTTGAGCAAGTTAATCATTCTCTGTAGGCCTTAGGTCCCCAACTGTTAAATGGAGATCACCCCACCTACCCATTCAGGGGCACTGTCAGAACATAGGGATTGGGAAATGTTCTGAGCACCAGAGATGAGGTTCATATATGTAGACAGAAATAGCAGGTGTGGATCCATAGGGGAAGAAAATTCCAGAGGTGAGGAACCAGCAGCCACTGTCTTACTCGGACTTTGACTGACTTCATCACTTAACTCCCTTGTTTATTTTAAAGCGCACAACAGGCTGGCAGCGGTGGAGGCTTTTTCTCCATTTATCCTTGAACACATCAAGCAAGGAAAGTTACAGTGTAAGCTTCTCCCCACTGCTCCACCAACTCCTCACAGTCCTTTTCTACAGTGATCGTCTCTTAGGGTACTAATATAGACCACTTTTCCTTCTCATTCAATCTCTGGCCTAACAACAAGGCTGACAACTGCGATGTTGAACTTTATCCAAGAGGAATGAGACAAAGCAACAATTCATTTCACATAAACCGGTGAACACCCATCAGGTGGTGACTTTTACTCACTACTGACCTGGGCTAGACACTGTCTGCAGTCATGTAGTGAAGTCTTCTATATCCTATTAAGCCATCCAGTCCCCTTATCTCTGATAATGAAATAATGAATACTAAATTAAACTTAAAGTTATGTTGCCAGAGGCCTTGATCTTACCAAGATCTCTCATAAGCTGAGCAGCATCATACCCAATCAGTTCTTGGGTAGGAGACCTCAACCAATATGCTGTGAGTAATTCAATAAGGGCAACTCTTCTCCTTAATCAGTACTAAGCCACCACTGAGCCAGTGTGATATTAAACCCAGGATGATTTCAGTGATGTGGAACATGGGTCTCTGTCCTTGGCTGAGATATAAAAATCAAAGTCCTGATTAACTGTCATTCAAGATCCCAGGACATTTTTTGCCAGAGAAGTGTAGAGCCCTAGGCAGTATGTCCTAGCTGAATTTCAAACTGAGAACTTGCATACAGGCTACCCAAAATTCCATCGCCGTTCCAGCTGCATAAAGTATCCCTCACCTTCTTCCTGAAATGTTCCTGTGCACTCTTTATATACACACACCCCTCAATAATAGGGAAAGTGATCATTCCACTGGATCTTGTAAAAATACTAATTGCAAATCAATGATCAGATTAATATAGCCCTTTTAGTCCCCCTCTATTCACAATCTGAGGCCATGTACACATGATCACTTTATCACACATTAAGAGTCATTACCGTGCAATAACAGCAACAGCGTACACATGTGCAATAGGGCTCTTGCGCGTCAACAGCCCAGTTGTAGCACAATACAAAAATCACCTCAACGATGATGGTAGCAGTTAACACGGAACAGCTGTTGCGCCTTTCCACTCGTGTGTACGCTTACCGCGCAATGATTGGCCTCCGGAAGTGTCCCAGCATTCCAAAGTCGTCCTCTCTGGTCTTCCCCCCACCCGCTCTGTGGCCGTGACGAAACAGTCCCCGCCCTGTTTCGATTCCCGGGATTTTCGAATTTCTCCTCTGTTTCACTTCCTGTTCTCTTCCTCGTGGAGTGGAGTGCAGCTCCGATCTTACCTAGCAATGGCGGCCCATTGTGGAAGACGCGCACCCATTTGGAGCACGGCAGAGGTGCTGGACCTGATCAGCATCTGGGGAGAGTCTGCTGTGCAGGCGCAGCTACGCGGCAGCAGGCGAAATTTTGATACATATGGCATAATTTCTTGGGCCATGTCCAAGAGAGGTCATGAGAGAGACACTGTGCAGTGCAGATCAAAGGTGAAGGAGCTAAGAATAACCTATCACCGAGCGAAGGAGGCAAACCGCCATTCGGGATCAGCGCCTGCTACATGCAGGTACTACAAGGAGATCGAAGCCATCCTCAGAGGGGACCCCACAACCACTCCAAAGAGTCCTGTGGACACATCGGCCCCTCCCCCTCCACTGAATGCCAGAGCTGAGCAGGATGAGGACATGATCGATAAGGAGGAGGAGATGAAGGATGACCTGGAGGAGAGTGCAACAGCGTGTAGCCAGGAGCTCTTCTGCACCCCCGCTGAGACGTCCACCCAAGACATGAATTGCAGCATGTCCTCTGAGGCGGCAGAGGGGGGTTCAGGTAACTTTCTCTTCCATGCAGCTATGGCTCCCGCTAAAAAATCATTGTCCGGGGCGGGGGTGCTTGCTGTCTCGGTCCCCGCTGTGCATGCTCTTTACTATGCATTCATTAGAAGTGTATCAACACAAGCAGTGATTGTCAAAAAATCATCTGTATTTAGGTCGCTAAAGGTTTCCTCGATGTACTGCCAGAGCCTCCTACTCAGGTTAGATGGGATAGCGTATGAGTCTACGCTCCCGTATAAGGATACTCGGCCTCGCCAGCTGCAAAGCACAGCACTGGGAACCATGGCAGCACACAAGGCAGCAGCATACGCTCCCAGCTGGCATCCGGTGGCATGTAGGATATGTATTCTAGCTGGCAGGGGCACTCTGAGAAGAGAGATATCGGGTTCCATCAGTGTGCCCTGTGCAGAATGTTAGCCCCCAGTAAGGTTTCTATTAGGACGTACCTTGTCCGCTTCAGCAAAGCATAGGATGTTGACTGCCTTGTACCTTCCAGTGGAATGTGCTACTGGAAGGTTACATTGGTTATCTAAGCTATGTGTTAACAATAGCTTTATTATTCTTTTTTTTATTAGATTCGACCTTCACAAGGCCGGTGTCTGCCCCAGCTGACTGCATTAGAAACATTTGGCGGCATGCTAGAAGAAACCTGGAGGATATGTTTCAGGAGCTGATGAAAACAACAGAGGCATCCGCGAGGGAGAATTGAGCCTGGAGAGAGGAATCCCAACAGAGGAGGCAGAAACATAGGGACGAACTGATAAGCGTCATGAAGGAGCAAACAGAACTGCTCAAGAGCATGATTGCTCTGCAGACCCAGGCAATTAATGTACGGGCTCCACTCCAGACAGTTCAGCCGTGTCTGCCTCCCACACCCTGTAGTCCTTCAAAGCATTTATTTGAAGGCCACCCGTCCCCCTGGTATACTGCAACATCCAGTCCCTCACAGAGCTACTTTTTAAAGACCCGCAGCTACACCCACCTGTAACCCCTCCAAAAACCCCCAACCACCACCACCCCCTTTTTATCTTTTAATAAAAACAGTAACAGAAAATTTGAAGAGTGGTTTTATTTGTACACAGTGAAAATCTCATAAGGTGCACTTGATGCGTCCTTGAAGTGAACTATGGGAGGGCATCATTGAAATGGTCCCTGAGTGCCTCCCTTATGCGAGCAGCTCCTCGTTGGGCCCCCCTAATACTCCTAGTGGCTGGCTGTTCGTATGCTTCCTCGAGGCGCTGTGCCTCCATAGCCCACCCCGGGGAAAACTTTTCTCCCCTGTTTTCACAAATGTTATGAAGGACACAGCACGCCGCAATTACAGCAGGGATGTTGTTCTCGTCCAAGCCCAGCCTCCCATACAAACAGCGCTAGCGACCTTTTAAGCAGCCGAAGGCACACTCCACAGTCATTCTGCAGCGGCTCAATCGGTAATTGAACTGCTCCTTGCTGCGATCTAGGTTACCAGTGTACGGCTTCATGAGCCATGGCATCAGTGGGTATGCCGGGTCTCCAAGGATGACTATGGGCATCTCCACATCCCCCACAGTAATTTTTTGATCAGGGAAGAAGGTACCCCCTTACAGCTTCTGGTACAGTCCAGTGTTTCTGAAAATGCGGGCATCATGCACCTTTCCCGACCACCCAGCATTGATGTCCGTAAAACGCCCCTTGTGATCCACGAGTGCTTGCAGCACCATGGAAAAGTAGCCCTTCCTGTTGATGTACTTGGTCACGAGATGGTCTGGAGCCAAAATCGGGATATGTGTGCCATCTATGGCTCCCCCGCAGTTAGGGAATCCCATGGTAGCAAAGCCCTCCACAATCTCACAAACATTGCCCAACGTCACCGTCCTCCGTAGCAGAATGCGATTGATGGCTTGGCAGGCTTGTGAGAGGGCTAATCCGACGGTGGACCTCCCGACTCCAAACTGGTTTGCAACCGACCGGTAGCAGTCAGGAGTCGCCATCTTCCAGACAGCAATCGCAACACGCTTCTCCACGGTTAGGGCTGACCTCATGTTGGTGTCTTTATGTCACAGGGCAGGGGCCAACTCTGAACACAGTTCCAGAAAGGTTGCTTTCCGCATTCGAAAGTTCTGTACCCACTGCTCGTCATCCCACAGCTGCATAACAATGTGATCCCACCACTCTGTGCTCTTCTCTCGCAACCAGAAACAGCATTGCACCGTGTGCAGGTGATCGGTGAAGGAGCTGAGCAATGCGGTGCTGTTGCTCTGCAGGGCATCGATCAGCCCCTGCTCTTCGGCCTCCTCATCTGATTCGGAGCTCATTGCATACTGAGCAACCAGCCAAGATGTATTTAGAATGCTGAAGGCGACAGTGGAGATTAGAGCAGGATCCATGCTGTCGCAGTTGTGATTGTTTGCAAGTGGTGCGGTGCGTCACTGCACTGTTGAAAATAGGCACGAGTTGCTATTGGCAATGAGGAAGACACAAGGGGAACACAGTGCACCACGGGAAAATGAGAGTTTACCCATGGCGCTTTGCGTTCCTTTCCTTCATGCCAGGATTCCAAGCGCCGATTGAGGGAAAACTGAACTGTGGGATAGGTGCCCAGAATTCATTGCGCTACACCACGATATTGCAAAGAATTCTGTTGCGTTGCAAGGAGCGACGTGTGTACGCGCTCTCCCGCAATAAAGGTCACGTGTTTTTTATACTGCGATTGCCATGTTGCACTTTAATCTGATCGTGTGTACATAGCCTGAGCCTAATTTCTGAAAAGGGAGCCAAGTATTCCCAAGGACTTGCCAATTAATTCATGACAACATTTCATCTTATGAGTTATCCACAAACCATTCACTTCCATTATGTTCTATTCATGGTATGCCATTGGTCATTTCAGTCACATGATGGTGTTTCAGCTCCTTTACTGGATGTTTGAAATTTTTTACACTCAGAGAAAAATGAACAGCAAATGACAAACAGTGAAGCCTCTTGTTTGCAGGCAAACACCAGATATTTGTTCAAATAGCCACTCCCCAAAAGCGAGTGTTAACATCCCTTCCATGCAGATGTTTTTGAAAACAAATGTGGCCAAGTCAGCCACTCAAAATTGTAATCACTGTTCACAAACATTTTTACAGTATTCAACAAGCTGTACCCTGTACAAAAAGTATGCTGAGTGAGGTCGGTTTTTGTATGAAAGATGAAAAATAAACAGTAAGGCTAAATTAGTAATGATATTCATGATAAATTATTCTAAGGACTATCTGGTAAACTGAGTGACATACTCATGCAGGGAAGTAAGATCTCATCTTATACCCCTTGATTTACTATGTAGGTAGACCCTGAGTCTGGCTGTGCAGGAGTATGATGAGCTACACAATCATTTGTTCTGCCCACAGAGCAGCTAAGCAAGGTGTGGCAGGAATGGATAGCTAACTCAGTGGTTCTCAACCTTTTTTCCATCGCAACACACCTGACAGATGATGTTCCCCTGTGCGACCCACTACAATCTGCTGGTGGCGTTGGCGCTTGGGCTGGGAGCTCTTGGGAGGCTGCGGCACTCTGGAGGATGCAGCACCCCGGGACCTGGGTGGGGGCAGAGTCACGCCAGCACAGGCTGGTGCCCTGGTGGTCTGGCTTGATGGGGCCAGATTTATTTTTGTGGGGCAGGTGGGCCCCCCCTCCCAGCCCAGCATCTCTGGGTTGTAGCCCCTAAGTCCCTTTACTCATCTGGCCCTGGCTGCTGCCTGTCTTGTGCAGCAGGAGTGGGCTGTTGAGGGCAGCAAAGAACAGCGGGCAGCAGGAGCCCCAAGCTGACTCCAAGCTGAGCTGTTAATTTTCCGTGACACACCTCCCGGCTCTTCGTGATGCACCTTTGTGTCCTGACACAGTGGTTGAGCCGTACAGCATTACCACATTTTTTAAACTAAAGGATTTATAGTAGCCACGTTCAGGGTCATCCCTAAGGGGGGTGTGGCCCAGGGCCAATCAGCCTGTGCAGGGCCCAGAGATGGACCTGTCCCTCCCCTGGGCTGGTTGTTCCACCCTGGAAGCAGTGAGGGCCGGCCTAGAGGCCTTTGGAGCAGGGTGAAGTGCGGCACTGAGGTTGGGGGGCAGGGATGCAGCGCGGCCCACGTAACCGCAGGGCGTGGGGCAATCACCCCACTCGTCCCACCAAGGACAGCTCTGGCTATGTTAATATCAAAGGCAAAGATTCTCTCTGAAGTCAGTGCTGACATCTGACAAGCTTCTACTTAAATACAACTCAAATTGCTCAAGTTTCTGTAAGATGGAGAACAACTAGCAACCGCAGCAGAGCCATCAGCTGTTTTCAGATCACACACATGCTGAAAAAGGATAACTTTCACTGCACACTATGGAAATTTAGAAGCTTAGAGCTCCACCCGTCTTTACTGATTAAACAGAAGACACTAAAATGATATGCAAAACCATCTTCCTTGGACGGAAAAATGATCAGACCTGCAGTGTGCACAAGTACTAACTGATGAACACATCACATCACTGGATTAGGATAAACAGTCAGTCACTAGAATCCAACGCTGCCATTAAACAATGACAAAATGTGTTTTACATCAATTCAAATTAGATATAACCTTCAGATTTTAGAATATTTTAAGTAACATTCATTTGGTATGGTGATCAAATTCCACCCGACTGCGACTCTACCCCAGAGATGAATTTAGAACCAAAAACATATCCCATGTGTCCCTTGCAAAATAAATCCTGAAACCTCTAAGTGAATTTAGTCCTTACAGATCAATGTAAAGCTTTTTAAATAAATACTGCCTGGAAGATTTGATACAACATTTGAAATCTGCTCCTTAAAATAAAAAGGATAAATAGAACCTTTTTAAAAACTCAGGATTTTTTTAAAAGTATTTTTACATTATTGTTTTGTAGTAGTACTTAGGAGTCCCTGTCCTGGACCACGACCTCATTACGTTAGTTGTGAACAAACGGTGGTGCGTTTTGCAGTCCAGCATGTTGCAGAACAGGAAAAAAAGGTGAAACTGCTTCATCTCTCTTGATTGTGCAAAAAGTCAGAGCAACAGCAAGAAAATTTGATTTTAAAGTTTTCACTTCAACTTAGCAAAGGTTGTTGGAAAGAAAATATCTGTTTGCTTTTTCATATGTGTCACTTTAAGCAGATTGTATGGTCCATGAAATCCAAAGCAGACTGCTGTAAGATCATTTTGAGCAGACTTACATGAATAATTCCTTTAAAGGCATTATCCATAGCTACACTATTAGACAGAAGTGAGATAGTTCCCCTAAGCTGACAAGAGTTGGGATGTTTGTAGAAATCCTTCTTGTACCCTGATACCTAAACTGATAATTTTCAAATCAAATAAACACAAAACCAGCTTCTGCCTTGGTTGCACACTTACAGCGTTAACTGAAGTCAGTAGGAGCTGAATGCTTACAGCCAATGGTAGGATTCGGTCCACATTTTGCTTGACTAACAAGTCTGCATTTGAAGAAGACAATTTGTCACGTATATATGTGGCTGTTTTGACAAGTCATATTTTACTGCTACCATGACCAGACACAATGGACCAATAAATCAATATCAAACCATTTTACTGAAGAAAAATTATATGCAACAAAATCTCCTGCATTTCTGAAACATTTTGTGGTTAAGAAAAAAAAGGTTTCTGATCCTTTAAATGATGCTCTGCTGCGTCATAACATTGAATCATTTAATCTTCCCCCAGCTCTCACTATAAGCAGTCTAGCTTCCTGAAAACATTTATCTGCATCCCGGCTGCACTGAGAGTTTGAACATATGAGGGAGAGCTGGGAAATCTGCTGGTTTTTTTATAACCACTATGCTGCAACAACGCCTTACCTCAACTACACAGCCATAGAGATTCTGGTGATAAATAAGATCAGATGTCCCCCCTCGCATAAAGCTTATCCGCATCACATGATGCACTCAGGTTCATACTGCACTGGCCATTATCTGAACCTCACCCTGGGTTAACTCAGATGTTTATATGCTGAAAGGAGACCACCACTCATTTAAACACACATCAACAGCTCCCCTCCAGATATGAAAGAGGACAAAATAAATACTAGATGGACCTGAGCTGTAAATTTGGATCTGAATCTTAAGTTCAGGCTGGTTTGGTTGAAGAATCCCTTCTCCAGGTAACGTGATGTGGCAGATACAGTCAAGAGATAAAATGGTAAAATGGTAAAATTCCCATTGAGATCAATCCGGCCAGGAACTCACCCCTGGTGTCTATGCATAGCTCGTAACCTCTCTTTCCCCATCAGTAAAATGGGGCTAACAATGCTGCCCCATTTGTAGGGCACTTTGAGATCTACAGATGGACAGTGCTGTATAACAATTAAGTATTATTAATGGAAGGAAAAACACTAGACACTTAACAGTCCTGAACAATGGCAGGCTCTCATGACACAAGCCTCGAGCTGCTCATTTTAAACTACGCTGCACTCAGCATACAAAGCTACAGATGAGCGAAGCCACTGTAACGCTGAATGTCGCACGCCCTCTTTCACATCACGTCACCTGGGCGCGGCAGGCAGGCTGTGTCCCTGCACGTCCCCTCAGTCTCTGTTGTCCCATCAATACCGGTGTCTGTGACACAAATGGCATCTGCTAGTGATTTCTGAGTCCTCACCCTCTAATACAGAGTTCAACCTAATCTTTTCTCTGGATCGGTCTGTTTGCCATTTCCTCTATGCAGCTGAGCCTCTTGCTATTGCACATTTATAATACATATTAAAAAACAAACAAAAAAAGAGAAGCAACCTATCGAAGATTCTGCTCACAATGGAGGTGGATCAACCCCTTCCACTGCCTTGAGCCAAGACTAAAACTGTTGCCCTCCATCCACCCCAGCTAGGGGCAAGTAGTTAAACAATAAACAACAAATAAAATAACAATCCCAAATCTGGCCCTGTAGCTGCATAATTTACTGGTGCCAAATATAGCAGACAGATCTAATTTCCCCGTGCTTCACATAAAGCCACTAAATACAGCATCCAAGTGACCACAGAGCCATAACCAAATTAATGGGAGATTCAAAAGAAAGCAAAACCAAACAATTTGTGTATAATGTGCTTCCTGCATCAATCTCTTCCAGATTCCTGCGAGTTGCCCCTCACTCATTCTTGGCCTTGGCCATGCCGCCCCAGCATGAATCACAGAGCCACAGCCCCCCAGGGATGCCGATAACTAGGGTTGGAAAGATTAGATTTTGATTGGTAATGGTCAGTAAATTTTTATTTCACTGCTGCACACATGCCTGCGTGTGTGCACACACACACACAAACGGTTCAAAATATTTTCATAATAAGCAATATTTACATACAGGCATAGTAAGAAAAATGTTGCTTGAGGACTTATTAGAGTTTGATTTAAGGATGTTTACCTTGTATATTCTGATATTTAATGTTGACAGTTTATGTTTTTAATGGTAATAAAACTTTTAATTTTTTGAATCTCCACATCTGCTGTCATTAAATAATTATTGGCTGACCCCTCCCATAGTTTCCCACACCTGTGAAAATTTTAAATAAAAGAAATGCTTAAAAATAAATATCAATATTATTTATTAAAATTATAAAAAAATCAAAATCTGTCAAGCCTCCCCATAACATAGCTAACATAGAGCATATAGCTAGATATTCAATAGTAACCAAAGACTATAATAGAATGAACTTATTGAGATTTCTTAAAGATCTCACTCCCTTAATGGCTCCAGGCACCTTAACAAATACTTAAAGTGTACAGAATTCAAGATAAAAATCCAAAAGATATACACAGACCTTCAATCATTCTGCATGAGATAAAGAAGTTTTCTTCTTAGAATAGGGCAAAAACAGCAAAGCGTATTATTCTTAGATATTCATTTCAATGGCATTATTAATCCCTCTTATTTGCTTTCCAAGCACTCTTATGTGGAGCAAATAACTAACATGCCTGAGTGTGTTACTCCTGGTAAACGAAGACTTTAAAGGTATGCACAGTGTATTATCCAAATCCTGGCCTTTCCCTAACACCAGTGCTATAGGAAGGCCAAAGCTCTCGAAGATTATTTATATTAGCACACAGAGGCCCAGGACTTCATGGTGTTAGGCACTGTACAAACACGCAGTGGGACCCAGTCCCTGCCCTGAAGAACTTACAGTCTAATCAGACAAGTAAACGAAGAGTGGCAAAAAATGAAAGATTATCCCCTTTTTTCAGATAGGGAAAGTAGGAAGAGAAGTCTGTGGCAGAATCAGGAACTGAATTTTGATCTCTCAAGTCCTAGTCCAGGGCTTCCATCATACTTCTGCTGTCCTGGTGTTCAGCACATCCCTAGTCACTATAAGAAGATGAGATGGAAAGATGTAATTCTTCATTTATGTTCTACCTTGCTATGCCAACCACTCTGAATTGGTCATGGGCAACAGTGCATCACAGGAGTGCTGATATACTTGTATACATAAGACAGGTCCAGTCACACATGTGAGGGCAATGAGGAGCACTCTGATGGGGACAGAACCTCAGCCCGCCAGCCACGCCTCTCTGGATGCTCACCCCTTTCAGGGACCTTGGGAACAAGCCAACACTTTAGGAGCAGCAAAAGAAACAAAGGAAAAAGAAATATGAAGCCAACCTCAGCTAGGCCACTGGCCACTCTGCTTTCAGACAGGCTTCGGCAGGCTGCAGTGCAGCTTGAAGCCTGCTAATTCCCCAGCAGATGTGTACAGGTTCCTTTGCCTCATGGGACTTGGCCTTCTTTCAGGCAAAAGAGCAATCTTTGCTATCACCAGGCCTCTCCCTGGGAGCTGGGAAGCTCAGCACCCTGCTCTCCTCCCAGAACTGCCCTCTACTGAGCTGAGCTCCCCCCTCTTAACTCCTCCTCCATGCTCGACATGACTTGCAGGCTCGGCAGGGCGAGCCCACTCCAGCTCAGAGCTGCCCCTTAACCCATTCCTACCTGGCCCAGCCTTTATTCCACGCCCTCATCACATACTTCCACAGAAGAGTAATGAGTACCTAGTTTTTAATTGGAGCACTGTTTTAACCTATGCAAAACCCAAAAAGCCGACAGTATTCTGGCTGTGTTTCTAAAAATAACTGTTATTATGAGGGCATCCATCTGGTCTCTATTCCAAGGCAGAGCTATCTGGGCTTTGCAACACATGTCCAGAAGCTACTGCTGTTCATTGAATTATCATGCTGAATAAGTTTTGGACCAAATTAGCGTAAGAACATTTGCCAAACGAGTGGTCTGACTCATCAGACATAAAGAATCAGCCACTGACATTCTAATTGCTTCTGACCATTTCTTCACAGCAACTGCATAATAAATGATTTCTGTGTAAACAGATTGGTCCTCATGGGGTGAATGCACTGCACTGAAAGATAACTCTCTCTAAAAATAAAGTCAGTCTTTCCTCAGAGCAAATCAATACTAGCCAAGCAATAAGGGGTGGGTCCTAAACGTTTTCAATTAAATGCAAATGTGACTGAGTTTCCACCCCCAGGTACACACTACAGACTTGTCCCGCAATAACTTTTATTGCGGGACAAGGAAAGCGCTATAAATATAGCGCTTTCTCGTGTACACAGTGCTGCTTCTTTCGCAAAGGAATGCTCCTTTGCA
>ML685816.1:6681149-6741671 GCA_007922175.1 Pelusios castaneus | reverse complement strand
AGCAGAATATCCCTCAGCTGCTTTTGATTTGCATATTCATACTACTTAGCATCTATATGGCACTTTACACAGTCAAAGCTTGGAAAAGTCATTCTCTAATTAATCCTCACAAGAGATGTACAAAGTAATAAATTATTCTTCGTGTTCCCATTTTACAGATGAGGATATGAGGCAGAGAAATTAATGACTTGTCTACACATGGACATCTGGGGAAATTAATCCAAATTAACTAACGGTATGAATTTCTGAATTAAAGTGGTCTTAATTTCTTCTAGTTTAATTTATCCCACGACCAATTACTTAAAAGGCCACTTTAATTCTGAATGAGAGTGTTAACACAGGGGTTTAATGCAGTTTAACTAATCCACTTCAGATTCAGATAGTTGGTTAATTCAGATTAATTTTCCTAGATGTCCCCATGTAGATAAGCCCTAAGTGACTTGCCCAAAGTCATACAGAGATTCAGTGCCAGATTACTGTTCACTCCCAACTCTTTGCCCAGTCCTTCAGATCACGCTGCCTGAACCACCTCCCAAAACACACACACACACACACACACACACACACACACACACACACACACACAGCCCCTGTTATGATCTGTTTACATTCCTGTCTGTTGTTTTATCATCTTGCCTTCCTCTGTTCTAAATCGCCCTTTCCCTCACTATTTCTGCCATATTCTCTGCTCTCTATTTGCACAGAAGCTATTACACAGTATGAATGATTCCTCATGGCTAAGTGTGCATGCTTCATTCAAATGGGGTGGATAAATATTTACTGTGGCACTCCTGTTATCATTTATATTGAGGACAAAGAGGTTGTAATCAAGCATAGAATCAGAGGCAACCTCTGCAGTGATGTAATGCACGGCACCACCCTACCAAAATCAGTGGGGCTAGATGGGATGCAAATTGTGAGAAGGTCTTTTCCCACAGTTGTACTATTTCTCCGAGCTCATTTGAATTGTCTCAGGAGAACATGTTCGAGTAATGCAAATAAGTCTGTGCTGGAACAGATATTATGGGGGTGGTCAGCAGTATAAAACCGTTAACAGTAGCAAAGGATTATCAGGGCACGAGTCTTGTGACAAATCTGGAAGATGAATTATTGCAAGAACACAACACTAAGGCATACGAAGGGACAGTAGCTGTCACCAAAAGAGAGGGAAAAAATCTGTGGTGTTTGAGAGAGAACTCAATGAACAGTGAAGTGAACTGATATTTAGCTGCCGGTCAGCTTTGATGATGGCAAGGAACTTAAAGCAACTACTCCAATGTAGAGAAAGCAGAATGAAGTAATCAAGACTAGCCCTTGGATTGACGAATTTCCTTGCAGGGAGAGAAGCTCTGGGAAAAGAGAATATCAAAAGGCAATAAGGAGCTAGAAGGAAAACAAGCTAAGATTATTTGGGTTGCCCTAAATTAATAAAGACCCTGCAGACAAGTAAATAATCCAGAGAGTTCAAGGTACAGAGAGATGTAAAAGATTAGGATGCTCCTGTTACAGAGGAACTTAAAGGGAATGTGATAAAGATAAACAAAATATTGAATGAAGGAGAGAAAATCAACTGGCTGTTCATGTTTCTTCTCATTCAGTGTCACAATATAAGAATAAGGAGCATCCCCATGAAATTAAAAAGACAATATGTTTTAGCTTGATAAACAGAACACTTGATGAAATGCATATGCAACTCACTGCCACAAGATGTTATTAAGCTTAGTAGAATTCAAAACAAGAATTAAACATTTTCAATGAATGGTAAGAATATTATGAACTGTTGCAATAGATAGGATAAAAATGTATATGAGAAATCATGCCTCAGGACATAAAACGCTAACTACCTGGGGTTAAAAGTAAACATCTCTCATACTCATATTATTGCCTAATTGGCCATCATGGGAATTCTTGTACCTTCCTCTAAAAGACCTTTTACTGGTCACTCTCTGAGCCAGGAAGCTTGACCAGAGGAACCATTGATCTGATCTGACAGGGACATTCTTATCTGCCTCAGAGAGCCAAGTGTAGTTTAGGGACCACTGCAGCATGGAGAGGCAACCAGAAAAATTTTAGTTTCCAATGAGATCTGAAGTTAATAAGCTAGAGGAATGAAAAGCATTAATTGGGAAGAATTTAACTGGGCCTACGGTTTCAGACAAAGCCTTCATTTCTTCAGTAGCATATTGAGATGGTCTGGATAGCTAGTCATAACTAGTGTGGGATGAAACACTCGCAAAGCTACAGGACCAACACAAGGAACTGAGATGCAACAGAGAGACTGGAGAACTGCTGTGCAACAAAATGAAAGCAATGGGAAGGAGCAGGCACGAAAGGATTAGGATGAAAAATGATCAGGTAATACTGGAAAATAATCACGTTATATGGATTTGGCCCTACAATGTATAGAATGCCTCTCTTTTTAGACTTCTACCAATCTGATCAAGATGTAATGTACCAAGTGTGCAAAAAGCAACTGTTGCCAAGGAAGGAGCCTTCTGAGGCCATAATTCTGCTCGTTACATTAGCTTAAATCTAGAGAAATTCAGTTAAAGTCAATAGAATTACTCTGGATTTATACATCAGGGTGAATCAGAGCAGAATATGGCCTGAATTGGTGACACTAACATACCCATTGAAAAAGAGTCCTGTGGCACTTTTAAAGACTAACAGATGTATTTATCGCAGGAGCTTTCGTGGGAGAAAATCCCACAGACGGGTAGAGCCCGTGTGTACAGTCCTTGCGATTTTGACAGCCTCCAGAAATGTCCCAGGGTGCCAATGGAGGCCACTCTAGGATGCTGGAGCTGTCAAATATGTCAATTTCACTGCTCTACCAGAGACCTGAAATTGACAAGTAGCGTGGCAGCTGGGATCTAGCTGCCAAGAGCCCTGACGGCTGGAGCCCCACTGCCACAAGCTGCTTGGCTTCCTCGGGCTTCTGGCTTGTAGCTGCCGCCCCAAAGCAGCAGTCCTGGAGCCCAGCCACCTGGCTTGGGGGGGGGGCATTGGGGCTGCCCCCCATGATGGTGCTGTGGTGGTTGATGCTGTGATGGTTGGGGGGCAGGGGGTGCCAGGGCTGGTTGGGGGGTAGGAGTGCCCGTGGGTGCTGTGGTGGTTGGGGGCAGGGGGTGCCCGTGGGTGCCGTGGTAGTTGGGGGGCAGGGGGTGCCAGGGCTGGTTGGGGGATAGGAGTGCCCGTGGGTGCTGTGATAGTTGGGGGGCAGGGGGTGCCCGTGGGTGCTGTGATAGTTGGGGGGCAGGGGGTGCCCGTGGGTGCTGTGGTGGTTGGGGGCAGGGGGTGCCCGTGGGTGCTGTGATAGTTGGGGGGCAGAGGGTGCACGTGGGTGCTGTGATAGTTGGGGGGCGGGGGTGCCAGGGTTGGATGGGGGCAGGGGGTGCCCGTGGTGGAGGGACCTTTTCCTTCCATTTCCTCTCCCTTTGAGCCCCACCAATCAAGGGGGTTCCCCCGCGGGCCCAGCCCTTTAGACGGGGCAGAGCAGCGGCCAGGTCCGGCCGGCCCCCCAGAGCCCCCCAGGGACCCCCGGCGCGGCTGCACGGGCGGGTCACGTGGCGGGGGGGGGGGCGCTGAGTAATTGAGGCTCTGCAGCGCGCGGCCTCCCGGCTCCCCCGCCCAGCCCCGCCGGCAGCTGCGAACCGCCTCCCCGGCTCCAGCCAGGCTCCTCCCGCCGCCGCCCCGGCTCCGCTGCTGCAGCCGCCCCAGCCCGGGGAGCGCCCCGCGTCCTCCGCCAGCGGTGGGTGAGTGCGGCTGAGCCCCAGGGCTCTGCCCAGCGCGGGGCCCCCGGCTTCCTGCAGCCTCCGCGGGGGGGAGCCGAGGGCGGCAGGAGCGAGCCTGGCCCGTCTGTTCTGCGGCCGCGTGGGGGGAAGGAGGCAGGTCTGGGGCAACCCTCCCGCTGCTTGGGGCGTTAGGGGGGCCCCCTTTCGCCCTGCCTAGGGAGCTCAGCGGCTGCTTCGGTGCCTGGAGGGGAGAGTGGGGCAAGGGGTGCTGGGGTGGTTGGGGGGCAGGAGGTGCCACTGGGGGCTTAGATGGTTGGGGGGCAGGGGGTGCCACCAGTGAGTGCTGGAGTGGTTGGAGGCAAGTGGTGCTAGTGGGTGCTGGGGTGGTTGGGGGGGTATTGGGGTGGGTGGGGGGCAGGGGGTGCTCAGCTGGAGAGGGGGTCCCTCTTTCTTCCATTTCCTCCACATCCGGGAGGAGTTAAGGGAGAAATCCCCAGAGGGCCTTTGGGGAGGGGCCTCTCCCAACTGGCTCTGGTGGCTAGGTCTGTGGGGTAGGCAGAGGGAAAGGTCTGGGCTCTCGTCCTTCATCTTCTGCCCCCAGTGGGTTATTCATTGACCCAGCAGGTGCTCTTTAGGAGGGTACCACCCCACCTCTCACCCCCTGGGAAGCAGCCCTGCCTGAGTTACTACCAAGGCCTTGATCCCTGGAACAGTGCAGCATCACTGTTTGATAAGATGCAGACAGCCCGGGCTTCGGACATGGGGTTCCCTGCCACTGGGAAATAAGAACCCAGCACCCACTAAGTAGTAATTCACTTGGGAGAGTGTTTTTCTTGCCTTCCCTGCACCTGCCTGGCTTTTTCTAGCCTTGAACAGAATACTAAAGAAGGGAAGGTGCAGCTATAGCACCTGCTCCCCTTATAAGCTAAGAGGAAACAGAAGGGAGGAAAACCAAACTCTGACTTCCTAATGATCTAGTCTGACTGGTTGTAGAGGAGAAATTCATATATTTAAAAAGTACTCATTGCTTGTACTGTGAAGGGGAGCAACAGACATGAGAGGTTTAAGTCTGATGAGCTCAGGATTAATAGGAAAGAGAGAGTACGAGACAGCAAAGTGAAAGGATAAACAGACTGATCTGAATGAAATAACATGAACCCAGGAAAGCTTTCTTGGTTATGTGAGCAGGAGAGAGCAAGCTCACAGAGCCCAGGACTGAAGGAAGTAGGGGATATAACAGAAGCAGCTGATCAGCACTAGGTGAGGGGAAAAGAAAATGTAAGGAAGGCAAAGAAGTGAGTGGCTGATTGCAGCTATCTGACAGGATCAATGCGATTTATCTCCTTTACCATCAGACAGCTCTGTAGTGTAGAACGAGACTAGACGTCATCATCACATTAGGTGTTGTTGACGAAACACAGATCCTTTGCCAAAGGGACTAATTTTGCTTGGATGATTCACTTCCACAACATTTTTGGTGATGGATTGGACTCTATTCACGTCATAACAGTCTGAATTTACTAGTCTGAAATGAGACTATAGTAGTTACTTACCTACATTGGAGCAGTGTTATGAGGATTAGTTGATGTTTGCACAGCACATTAAAAGGGGAAAGGAGCTACTTAAGGGGAAAATATTAACAAACCCCAATAACTTAAAAAAAAAACAACACACCCCAAGGAGTCCTGTGGCACTTTTAAAGACAAATTTATTTATTGCATGAGCTTTCATGGGAGAAAATCCCACTTCGGAAGGTCATAAGATAAATAAATTTGTTAGTCTTTAAAAGTGCCACAGGGCTCCTTGTTCGTTTTGCTGAACTGGACTAACATGACTACCCCATGGATCTTAAAAAAAAAGATGAAGCATTCTATATAGTTTACAGGAGGCTTTGGTGCTGTTCAAGGTGCTGAAATTTCCATTCTTGTATCTGCAAAATGCTCTACTCACAGTGACAGTGCAGGTATTTTAAAAAGCCCATGCATTAAACAATATTATTCCTGTAGCTGGAAAAACTCAAGACATTCAAAATTATGAATCTGTGGTTGCAAAACCACTGCCATTGCTCAAGAATATACACCCAAATTTAGGCCTTGGCCTAATCATTGTAAATATTACCAAACCATCAATGTTTATAACTCCCATTGACTTGAAAAGCTATAATGGGCCACATTCAAGCCTGGGGTACTTCCATGGCTTCATATTATTCAGTATTTTTGAGGTGGCATTTTCAAAAGCACCTGAACCACTGCTCCTAAATCACTTGGGACATATCTACATGGTAAAGTAACAGGCTCTATGGAGGGTGTGATTTCTAAAGTGATTTTTAACTAATATGTTACACATTAATTAGTACATTAAGATCCTGTTGGTGCACTTTAAAGTGCTTGCATTTGAAATAGCACTGTGTTAAAATGCAGTAGGGAACAGGCAGTGCACGCTAGCAGGGTCTATATGGACCAATTAATGCACAACACATTAGTGCTCTTTAGAAATCATGCCCTCACAGACCACATTACATCTCTGTGTAGACAAGGCCTCAGGCACTTTTGACAATCCAACACTTCACCTTTAAACTGCTTTACAAGCAATGGACTAGAGCCCTGCAAATCCGCAGATATCCGCATTATATCTGTGGATACAATGCAGATATCCGCAGACCATTTCTTGCAGATGCAGATCAGATATGGGTCCACATATTTGTATCTGCACAGGGATCTACAGTGGATCCCATTCCCCTGTAGTTTACATTGCCTGTTAAACATCAGTTTACATACCTTGATTGATGCTCCCTTCCCCACAGGAATTAAAGCTGCTTCCCAAACACTGCAGAAACTCTGATGAAGAGCAAATGGCAATAGCACCAGCTGTTTTTCTTAAGGATACATCCCTCTCTTTAATACAAATTAACTGCATTAATCTGGGCCATTAATGAATTAATCCTCACATCTCTCGGCAGTAGGCAACTACATTTTACCAGGGCAGGATATTTGTTCAGAGGGACAAAATTTGTCATTTGACTCCACAAGTTGGGTTGATAAAGAGAACTGTCTAGATGTGATAGACTTCTGTAAGACATTTGACTTAGTTCTGCATGACTGTCTGATTAGCACTACACAATATCAACAAAGCATTCTTTACATGGATTAAGAACTGGCTGACAGGTTTCAAAACTAGATGTAAATTTGGAATCACTGAAATGAGAATGTTCCTAGTTGGTTCCACAGGGGTCAGTACTAGATCCAACATTTTGTCAGTAATGTAAAAGAAAATATTAAATCGCTGCACAAAAAGCTGGTGGTTGACACAAACATTGTCAGAGCAGTAAACAATGAGACTGATACCGGAATAGTGTATCCATTTCTGGTGTCCATGTTTTTAAAAGGACATTTAAAACTTGGAGAGGATACAGAAAAGAACAAAAAATGATTCAGTAGCTGGAGAAAATGCCTTATAGAGCTCAATCTGTTTAGTTTATCAAAAAGAAGATTGAGAGGAGACTTAGTTATGGTATTTAAATATCTTCACTGAGGAAAAAATACTGTATAATAAAGGGCTCTTCAATCTAACAGAAAATGGCATGACAAGAACCAATGGCTAGAAGCTGAAGCCAGACAAATGGGAAATAAGGCATACGTTTTTAATATTCAGGGTGATTAACCAGTGGAACAAACTACTAAGAGATGTGGTTGATTATCCATCTATGATGTCTTCAAATCATGACTAGATGTCTTTCTGGAAGTTATGCTTTAGTCAAACACAAGTTATTGAGGTCAAAACAGAGATAACTGGTGAAATTTAAAAACCTATGATATGCAGGAGGCTCAGATTAGACAATCTAATTGCCCCTTCTGGTCTTAAATGTTATGATTCAGACCACAGCACACAACTCCCCATTGTGCGCACACAGTTCCTACCGGTAGCTTCAGCACACACTCTGAAGGAAGAATGAATGAGATCTCGACTTTGAATTCCTTACCTTTCCCTTCAAACTGCCTCAAAACTTTACCTTTGCCTATAGGGAACTTTTCTTTGTGCATCAAAGACACACACACATTTTAAATTGATTAAACTATCTTAGGCTCATCTGATGTGCAAATTCATCCCTAGAGCCTCTTCAATGACTTCAGTGCACCAGGGAAGAATTTGGGCCCAAGGTGTTTTCGAGGTGGGTTAACAAGCTTATGTTCCATTCACACACACACACACACACACACACACACACACACACGATCATGGTGGCACCTAGTGTATTGTGTAAATTCTGTTCAAATTTTAGACTACTGACCCAAGAAATTTCTTCCTTCTTTGGAGACTTAATCCAGAGGTTGCTTATGCCCAGTTACAGTATGATCCTGCTCCCATTGAGGACTAAAGGAGTTTTGCGCTAGTGATTCAGTAGCAGTAGGGTCATGCCTCAGTGACCAAATTCATAGCTGCTTGTAAACTGGTACAGACCCTCTGAAGTTAGTGTGTTGGCGAAGGGTCACATAGTATTAAATATAACCCTAGCACACCATGCTAAAATTCCATATGACATTTAATTGAAAAGACTGCAGAAAATGTCCTATAACCTCAGATCCCCCCAGCCCCAACCCTGAAACACCTGAACACATTAGTCCATTGTAAAACTAAAACTATCTGGAAATTTTCTGTTTAAATTGGTAAGTATTTCCTTTAGTAATAAGAATGCACACAAGAATCAGGGCATTTCTCATTTGGGCAAGGTGGTGGTATTCCTGACTCTAAAGAACTGAGTGGGTGAGTAATTCTTGTGTCTTTCCAAGTTGGTTAAAGAAATTAACTCCTAGACTGTATCCATCGCTGTAGAATTTAAGGTTATATGTAGGCCTGAAGCTATAGCTCTTGTGTGATTCAAGCTTTCTTTGTAATTCAGTGGGAACTAAGAACATGCAAAGGTACAGAGTCAAGAATATGGCAGATATTTTTGGCTAACTTCTGAAAGTGAAATTTCTAATTGAAAACCTGACAAAATTGTAAAGGTAGTACACCAGACACTCATCATATTTATCACAGTGTAAACTCAGAGCAACTCCCATGAAGTAATTGGAGCTACTCCTGATATAAATGAAAGCACATTCTGACCAAACAGCAGAGATTCACAAATATTATTCACTTAAACACTGAGCTGCAGCTTGAGTTATGAATGTTAATTGAGAAAAATTCTGCTAGTATTCAGTAAATGTTTTCATGATGTGTGGTTCCTGCATCTCACTATTAACCTCATCTCTGGGCAATATGATCCCAACACAGACTGTAAAACCATGCTATTGATGACACTTCTATATTTGAGACTGGACTGCTGTTACTAGATCATTGTTTTTCCCTGCAATAAAACCAGCAAGGTGAAGCCCAGGCACTAACAGAAAATAAAAACAGTGAGATGGAGCCATGCAGGAGACCTACATTCAGCCACGTGATTCTATTGTTTTGTTGTCATTCTGCATTACTATTGTATCAACAATTTACAAAAGACATAATACCATAAATTAACTCTACCTGGCAGGTGAACAAAAGAACAGCTTTTACTGCACTATTTTTCAAACACTGCATTCTATTTCATGAGCATAACTAAAATTACAGGGCCAGGTAGTTTTTTTCCTAGCAGGAAAGTGGCTTGTTGCCAAATAAAATAGTTATTGCTATTATGTTACAAGCATGTAGGGGGCATTTTGTTGCTGAATCTTTTATGTGAGTGTTTTTTAAAATGAGTAACTGACCCACAAATAAGCTTAGCAGAGCTGGACTGTGAATCTTTATGGGGACAGCCCTGGCATTAAAATGCAAAGGTAGCTCTGTGGCATTCTTAATTTGAATCAAATAGAAAATTCAAAGGAAAGCTAACTCTTGCTGTCCTTAATGGAGTCAAAAACCTCCGCTAGATTCAAAAGGACTACTGCCAAAGTAAAAACTGCAAATGGGTATTTATGTCTATTACATTTGCTCCCCAAGTGAGTAATGGGATATATAAAGCCTCTTATCTGGCTCGCCTGTTTGAATACAGCCGGTGCTGGCAGTGACTGAAATGTGTTGCCATGTTTAGTAGCCAATATGAAATAAATTGGCAGGCTCAGTCCCACACCCATTGTGTATCACCATCCCTTCGGCACTAATCAGCAATCTTGCCAGCCAGGGTTAGGATCCTGGTTCAGGACAGGTCTTTAGACCAGTCGTTTTCAAGCCATGGGTTGGGACTCAGTACAGGGTCGCAGACCCTCGGGTACTGGGCTGCGGTGCCCCCTCTTGCTGTCGCCAAAGGGCTGGAATGCATTGCTCAAAGATGTAATTGTTGGGTCGCGGGGATAAATGATTTTTTTCAACTGGGTCCTGAGAAAAGAAGTTTGAAAACCACTGTGTTAGACTATGTTTGGCTTTCAGCATGTTCTTCAGACCATGTCTATTCAGGGAATCACTTAAGCATGTGTTTAAATCCCACTGACTTCAATAGGACTTGTGTATATATTTAAATTTACATTTGGGCTTAAGTGCTTTATTGAATTGGGCCATAATGGTATGGAGAATAAATAGCTCTCTCATTCTAGAGGAGAGGTCCCTCCAGGTCAGAGTTGGGGCACACTAATCAGGCAGCAGAGGAACTCTGCACTGCTGCTGTCTGTTCCCTACCCCCTTGCATGGCTAAATAGATGGTTTCTGTGTCAGGATCCCCACACCACTTCAACCCAGCCGTGAGGCTCTGTGATGGGAGCTGTGAGCAGAGCCACTGTGTGAAGTGTGGGAATCTGAACCCTTATGCATCCCTGAGCAAGCCCCAGAGAAGCTAGTTCCGAATGCAACACTGGCTGTAGTGAGGTTCATGAAATCTGCAGAGCCAGGGACCTAACACACTGCACAAGCACTGCAGAGGGGATGCAGCCCTCCCTGACCCACTGGCTGCAGCCCTCCCCGACCCACTGGCTGCAGCAATTGTTGTCTGAAGGCTGTAGACTGGGGGTTGATTTTACTGCCTCAACTCTCATGAAAGGAGCCCTGCTATTTTTGCTTTATGTGAGAAGTGAATTCCACCCTTCACAAATGGTGCAAAATCCTTAACAGAGCAATGGTTTTCTGGAAACTGGGCCAAGCTTTTAAAAAAAAAAAAACAAAAACGACTTCATTTATGCATATACAAGCATCTGCATATGAGCTTTTCATGCACTACTCCTCCTCATGTACATAGGGGAGAGACCCTAAAGACGGCCCTGCATATGTAAATTGCTTTGCCTGTATTCCCAACTGACAGAATCCATCATTGGTATGCACACACCTTAATTCTTGAAAAGAAAGCACACTCAGCCCATTTGTAAAATGAACCCTCCTTCTGCCTGAAGAATTGCAACTAACTCCTTGTTAATTTACTTCTAGCCACTCAGTTCAGACCATGGATTTCTTTATCTGTGAATTTTAGATACTTATATGGGCTTCATTATAGTGGCATCTGAGCACTTCACAATCTTTATCCTTCTAACAGCCCTGGAGGGTGAGGGAGTGCTATATTGCTCTGTTTTTATAGATGGGGAACTGAGGCATCGAGTGCCCAAGGTCACAAAGGGAGTCTTTGGTGGGGCAGGGAATTGAACCCTGATTTACTGAGTCCCAGGCTAAAAATTTTCTGGCTACTGGACCATCCTTCCTCTCTTTACTTAGTAAAATTTATCTCTAGAAGGCCTGGAGATGAATAGCTGTAATAATATTATAATTTTCCATGTTTGTATTTCTGATAGCGTTTCAAAAGACTAACACAAGTAGAAAGCAAAGAAAAACCCCAAAGAATAATATTTGCATGGTCTAAAAAGAGAAGCAATGAAGTCTCCTAGCCAGCCAGAGCCAAGCACATGAGTTCCAATGAGGACTGCTTCTTAGGGCTTCTCTACATGGGAAGGTAATTCCAAACTAAGGTAGGGTGTGAATTTAAAGCACAATAGCTTTTCTGGAATGACTCTCCATGGGTGCGTCTACACTTGTAAATTAAGTCGACTTAATTTACTCTGCATCTACACTACAATTTCCTTAAATCGACTTAAGCTGCTGTTTGTCGCCTTAAGGAAATTTTAAGTCGACTTTATTAAACCTAGTATAAAGTCGACTTTATTGGCTAAATCCACTTTATTAAGTCAATTTAAGCCAGTATAGACGTGGCTTAGCCCTAAGTCAACTTTAAGTCAACTTAAAGGGTCCCTGGGGCTCCCCCACTGACCTCCCTGCCAGGGTGGCTGGCACAGCCAGAGCCTGGCATGCCCCCCCCACAGGGCAGAACACAGCCCTGCCCACTCCACTCCTATACCCTGCCCCGTCCCGCTCAGCCCCCATTGTACCCTGGTACAATGGAACAAATGCTGAGCCCCCTGGCACTTTGAAAGGTGTGCCCCCCCCCAGCCACCATGGACCAGTCCCAGGTCCACCTAGCCCCTACAAGTCAACTTAGGCATCCAGTGTGGATGCTCTAAGTCGATTTGGCAAGGTCCACTTTAAGTTGACCTAATTTTATAGAGTGGACATGCTAAGTTGACTTAACGTCGACTTTGTTGACTTACGAAGTCGATTTATTTGGCCAAGTGTAGCCATAGCCCCTGTACACACATCTATTGCTATTCAGTAATGATTGTAATAGCTACTGTGGGTAACTTCCCCATATAGCCGGCAAACCCTTATAAGTGGCATTGAACTCTGACCTTCGGCCTCAGTTCCAGAGACAGCTCACTACTGTGTAATGTGATTGAGATATCAGAAATAACAACTCACAGTCTTACAATATTATGGACTACAGTTCACTTTGCACACTGATGTCCTATGTGTCAAAGAGCCTGCTAAGTACTAGTTATATTAGTCAGTTAAAAAAAAAATCTCTTATTTTTAGATGACTCCACATATTGCCAATGGGTAATTCGGATTATACCTTCCTTGTTCATAATCAATTCAGATGCTGAATTTCCTGCTTTTGTAAATAAGTGCAGCTCCATTAATTTCAGTAGAGTTTTCCAAATAGCAGCAATGAATTTAGCACTAAAAATTTAGAAGTAGTTGCTGTACAGACAGAGGGACAGACAACTGGTTATTACTGAATAACCTATTAGGCATCAGGTTGATCTTCTGCTCCCATTAAAATCAACATGTTTTGCCACTGATTGTCTCAGACAGACACAAAGATTAATAATTGTATCTGTAAATGTAATTTTTTTTTGAATTGCTGAATCCCATAGGAGCTGAATAAATGGCTGGTGCAAAAAGCAAACATTTATTCAATATTTTATGCATCACTGGACATTTGTTTCAAAGCTCCATATAGAATTTCAGCAAAGATTTTGTGCATCTTAAAGAGACAATTTGGGGTTCAGTTTGGCCCAATCTTTAAGCCATGTAAAAATAAACTTTATACCACTGCCAATGATTTTTTAAAAATTCAAATGGAAGCATACACAAACACCTAAATCTCCCTCAGCAGTGTTTGCAAACATCTCAGTGCATGAAAGTGAGATTGGATAGTCTAATTGAGTTGTCAGAGTTGAACGAAATGCAAAAAGGAAACAAAGTCGGAATGAAAAGCAACATAGTTCTTTGAAGTTCTTACAATTAGGGAGTTTTTCCTTGAGATTTAATCTAAATCTGCTCGGCTGTAGTTTAAACATATTGCCTCCTGTCCTGCCCTCTATGGCAAATTCTTTCAGCTCTAATAGAACAGGGAAGGTTTTTTTGTTTGGCTTTTGGGGTGGGGAGGATTGCTAGTACAAGCAAGGAAGTACAACACTGAGCAGTTAGGGCCATGCAATCTTCAGCTTTGGACAGCAAATGGAGTTTGTTTTGATTTTTTTTTTTTTTTTAAGTAAATGATTATATAACGGAAATGCTGTATATTAAACTTGACCGAGAGTTCCACCAGAAGCAAGAATCTTTTTAAAACCATATTTCAGCAGCAATTTTTTAAAATCATATTTAGAGCTATTTTTGGCCCTCTTTCCACCTGATTTTTGTGGTCAAATTCCAAAGGGGTAGCCGTGTTAGTCTATTGTAGAAAGACAACAGACGTTGATTTGGTCTTAGATATGCATTCATAATTCATTTACTGGGGGATGTCACAACACACATGCTATTGAGTGGGTGCTACTCATACTACATATTATGTATGCATGGCACCATCTCTTAATTTATGAACATAAATTACTAACACAGAGATAACCTACCATCAATCATCATCTTTGGCCAACTCCTGTTCACATTACTCATGTGAATAGTTCCACTGAAGCCA
Organism: Pelusios castaneus; assembly: GCA_007922175.1. Taxonomy (NCBI): domain Eukaryota; kingdom Metazoa; phylum Chordata; order Testudines; family Pelomedusidae; genus Pelusios; species Pelusios castaneus. The sequence goes on along the minus strand of ML685816.1, from coordinate 6,727,676 downwards.
CTAAGACTACTCGTGAGAGGGCAAGGAGGATGTGTCTTAGTGAACAACAGTAAGCTTGTGGGCATATACAAGATCTAGGACCCAATTCTCCCAGTGGGGGAAGGAAGATTGATATTCAGAGTATGTCTACACTGCAATCTGGAGGTGGGATTGCAGAACTATCTACACAGTATTGAAGAGTCACTCAGGCAGAACATGAATGCTCTGACCACTCACCTACCTCAGTGGAGATTTTCATTGAATCTAAGATGGCAGCCACAATCTTTCATTTGATCAATCACTTGGCCAGTCAACCCCTTGCAGTCTGTTGAGGATCATCCACTTCTTTTCCAGACAGCTATCACTTATTTCTGAGTCAAACTGGATCTTAGTCTAAATACCAGTTCTATCTAGAACACTTAAAGAAAAAGATGACTTCTCTCATTGTCTTTGTCCAGAAGCTAGTGGGAACTTCCTGGGGAACAGAAACAAATTTTGTGAACCTCAGTCATGGGGCTAGATTTCACTCCAGGGAAATATTATGCTGCAGACTGGGGAAGAAGTCAGCATATGCATTTCATTGATTCAGAGCCACCTGCATCAGTAGTGGTTGCCTTACACACAAACATCTAATTTATACTCATATAGCTCCCTCAAAATTTCAGTGAGAAACTGTTATCATTAAAAATGAATAGAGGGCTCCGATGGATGAAAACAACCTGCTGCACACAAGGCTAACGATGGTTCCAATAGGTGTGAATAAGCAATATACATGTCCCATAAGATCTGCCTGCCTTCAAAAGAAAAACACCTATACCTGGTCATGGCAAGTCAGCGGGAAATGTAATGTGGCATCCTTCTGGGGAGGCCATTCAGGCACTCACATGTTCAGTGCTGTCGGCCCAGTGAGAATCTTGGATGAGCTATGTCCTTTGGAAAGGTGAAACTCTGGGATAGAGATAAGCATGCTGACAAGTTTCAGGAGCCCTAATTTACATCCACTTATTTGCAAGCTGTGATGCAGCTCCTAGGCCAGGTATAACAGGAACAGCCATTGTAGCATCCATGATGCAGATATCTGATTTAGTCCAGTCTTCACAGTGTGACTTTGGGGGGGTAACAGTGCAGATGGTCAAACGTGGTGCAAGTGTGCACAGTTGGAAGACTGGAGGCAGATTGTAACACCTTCCCTCCCTCAGTGACATGTTAGGTGGCTGGCCAATCTAGATATCAACGTGTGCATACAAAAAGGAGATCAACACTTTGATTTAGCTGACTCAAAAAACAGAGGCTGTGGCTGCACAGGCTAGCTTGCCTGCCCCAGACAATAGTTATATACTCAGACAGCCACAGTCCAGGCTTTCATGACTTCACTATTATTTTATTCAAGCTAGGTTAAATTTAGCTCAGGTATGTCTACAAATGCTTCTACTACACCTCCCGTTTGCAGTGTAAACACACCCTGATAACAGAGTGGGATTGAGCCCATCCATATTTCTAGTGACCTAAACCACAATTCTCAGCATATCTAGCTTGCTCTTTCTGTATGAAATTCACAAGCATCAGTACTATCGCATGTACTCTATGTTCCAAAGGGGTAGTCGTGTTAGTCTAGTTCAGCAAAACAAACAAGGAACCCTGTGGCACCTTTAAAGGCTAACCAATTTATTTATCGTATGATCTTTTGTGGGGGGAAATCCCACTTGGTCAGATGCTTCAAGTGTGGGATTTCCCCCCACAAAAGATCATACGATAAATAAATTGGTTAGCCTTTAAAAGTGCCACAAGGTTCCTTGTTTGTTTTGATGTAGTATATGGTTGCTTCGGAGAAGTGAATAGGCTATACGTTAAAGTGCATTTTGCTATTATGTTTTAAGGATTTTCCTTTTTTTCAGGCCAGCTCTTGTATTAATTAGTTGATTAGCAAAAGCATGGAAATGGGGCAGCAAGGCGTAATCAATTACCACTGTATAGTTGATGATAGACCGTGATAAACAATTAATCAACCTCCGTGCGCACACAAAAAAGATTAATACATTGGAAAACTAAAAGAGAACAGAGCCACTTTTGCAAGGCTAACATGTTTACACTCTGAGAAGATTTGGAATCTCAATCCCACCAACAGTGGGGGGGGGTCCCACTCGCATCCTTGTGTTCCTACAGACATTGAAAAAGCATGGGAAAGTAATAATGGACTTTATTACCACAAATAATAAGATAAGATCCATTATTATTTTTCCACAATTTTCCATGCCTTGTCCATAACTCAGCTGCACTTTTTGGACAAGCATCCTGCAATTCAAATAGGACCTTACTCATAAACAAAAGAGTTGGCAACAGGTGCTAACTGTGGACTATCAATTTCAATAAAGCTACTCAGAGTAACGCGAGCACAAGAAAAGGGAGGGGAGATTTCATATAGATGAGATTCTAAGAAGTTTGTTGCACTTGAAAATCCCATTGATTTCAGTGGGAGCTGTAGGTATTTGTTCCCTGAGATCAGGCCTGTGTTTTAAAAGCTAATTATCACTTTTCTTGTTGGGAAGATTTAATGTCGAAGTGTCATGCCAGTTCTTTCGAGATAAAGATAAAGAACAAGATAAATTGTGGCGTGAAATTTGAGATATCCACGAAAGAAATAAGATGTCGTTGTGATGCATCAGCCAGCCCTACCAAAACAGATTTTGTAAAGTAAAAGCCCTTCCTGTTTTATTAGAATCACAGATCAATAAACAAACTGCTGTGAATTATGTCAAGTGAAAACAGCTCTCATGATTAGCCTCGAGTAAACTGTAATGGTTTTCATTTGAAGATGAGGAGAAAAAAAGGATCTTCCGAGAAAACAAAAACCAGCCAAATAATAAAGCCTTCATGCTGCATATTATTAACGGAAATACAATTATTCAAAAATGAATACTTATGTCTAAGTAATTATTTCTTACTACTAAAATGATTGGATCAGTGCTACCCCCTGGCACCCTGATCACCATGGCGCAGTGAGATTTGTTACATAAAAGACAACACTTAAGACAATAGTTACTAAAATATACTGTTATTGACAAATAGTCAGAGGTCCTTTGTTCCAAACACAGAAAGTTCTAGTTGCTCATCTCTTATTAATGCTGTTGGCAACTGTGCTAACAAACTCATACACATGTTGAATTGACAACAGACCACTTACTATGAAGATGCTTCAAATGAGAAAATATTACACACTTATTTTTGTCAGATGCCTCTGCAGTACAAGGTACAGAATCTCTAATGCCCCAAATAGAGCTGGCGGGTTGAAAGTATAAACCTATCATTTGAGAGTCATGCCTCAGCTTTTGGGTGACCCCTTCATAATACCATAAAGAGACCAGATTGTCAGAGGTAGGCATTTCGAGCCAGACTTTTAAAGGAAATCAGTGGGAGTTAGGTGCCTAAATACCTTTAAAAATCTTGCCTTTAGCACTTTCTGGCAATCAGGCCCCTTTAAGGTGTCTCACTTGAGCGCTCAAAAAAAATCTCTAGTTCTTTTAAAAATCTTACCCAGTTTATGTCATTCTTTTCATAAACTAACCACAGAGCAGTGTATGACTGCAGTATTTGACAATTATAAATTGTAATAGTGTTTACACATGGAATACAAATTCGCTCAACTGCGGCAAATGAAAATTGGGAAGTATAAAGAGTCCTTACAATTGTTTCCTAAATAGAATATAGTATACATGGTAAAGCCTTACAGTCTTTGATACGATATTCAGAGATGCTTCAACCTTCTCTGCAAACACAGGCTAAAGTAATCTTAACTGCACCCTTGTAAGAACGATTGTCTCCATTTTACAGATGCCAAAACTGAGGCTGAAAGGCTACGTGACTGGTCTATGATCAAAGAGGGAGTCTGTATAAGAATTAGCACTGAGGAGTTCCTGGTTCTCAATCCTAGACTCAAACCACTATCCTAGTGTTTTCCCCATATACATTTATTAGCAGCTATTATTCTTTTCAGGGTTTTAACTTGCAATCTCATTGCCTCTACCACTGTAACTGCAATTCTGATTCCCTTTTTGTCACTAAATATTCTGTGATGGAATGTGTTAAGCAGACTGTATTTCTTAGAACATAAAAGAGTCCTGTGGCAGTTTTAAAGTCTTTGTGTGGACTCCTGGTCCTTTTTCTGGTTCTGTTGTTGACTTGCCTTGTGACCCTGGTCACGTCAGTGAACCCCTCCGTGCCTCACTGTCACCATCTGTAAATAGGGTCCATACTCATCCATCTTATTGGTAAAGAACATAAAGATGCCGATATGAAAGGGACTCTACAAGCACAAAGTTTTGCTCAATCCCCCAACATTTCATGTTATTATAAACAAAGAAGATTGCTGATGAACAAAAACTATTTTAAATCTGAAAGAAATAACTTTCAACCACAGATTTTATTGTAAGATAACAGTTCCACGCAGGCTGAGAATGTGTGTCTCAAAGCTCCAGATCCTGAAACTGGAACCATGTGGGTGGAGCCCCAAGGACTTCAAGGATATCTCCCTGTGTGATAAATAACTTAATTCACTGGTTTTCAACCTTTTTTCATTTGTGACCCCTAAAAAATTTTGAATGGAGATGTGGGCTCCTTTGGAACTCTTACATATAGTCTGCAGAACCCCAGGGATCCATGGACCTCTGGTTGTAAACCACTGTACTATGGTAATGACGACCTTACACAGATCCCTTAAACATAACCTGTGGACCCCCAGGAATCCATGGACCAGGTTGAAATCGCTGCCTTAATTTAACAGAAAGGTTTATAATGGAAACAATAACAACTTTTACCATTGTATCACAGCAAGGCACTGACATAATAAAAGCAAACATATTAAACCCAAAATCAAATTACATTTAAAAGGTACATAAGAAGGGAAAATACTAACTTGATGAGCAGCCTTACCATAAGCATTTCACCTTATCTACAGCTGCTCATAACTGCTGTCTGACTCACTTAATTCTATTGTAGACCAAACTGAATTGCATTACTGACGTCAGTACTTTCCCTGCTTTCGAAGAGGTATTAAAATCAATAGCTTCTATTCATTCAACCCAGCCTGCATCACAATCACCAGGCTAATAATTAATAAAGAGAGGAGAGAAGCCTAGCTGGTGCATTTCTTCCTCTCTGTTTCTCTTCTCTTTCATCTCAGGTCCTAGGTGTGCTAACTCAGAGAATCTGTAGTTCATCCATAGCCTGGTTTAACATTTCAAGCTCACATTTTAAAGACACCGTGATCGGTCTGTAAGGGAGGTCTCTGAGAGCAAATCATTCTTCTCAAAGAAAAAATATAGCCCTGATTAATATTTATATTATGGTATTACCCAAAATGTGCTAAGGTCCAAAGGGGGAGCCGTGTTAGTCTATTGCAGAAAAACAACAGCGTCCTGTGGCACTTTTAAAGACTAACAGATTTATTTATCGCATGAGCTTCAAAGAGAAACTGCAGAACTTGAATTTATATGCAAATCTGACTCAGTTACCTTGGGGTTAAACAGGGACTAAGAATTTTTCTCATTACAACCAGTGATTTGACCTTGCTTGCTTAAATCGACTTAATTTAATCTGCATCTACACTACATTTTGCTTAAGTCAATTTAAGGAAAATTAAAGTTGACTTTATAAAACTGACTTTAAAGTCGACTTTACTGGCTAATTCGACTTTATTAAGTCGACTTAGCCAGTGTGGATGCAGATTAGCCCTAAATCGACTTTAAGTCAACTTAAAGGGCTCCGGGGCTCCCCCACTGCTCTCCCTGCTGGGGTAGCTGGCACAGGCAGAGCCTGGCTTGCCCCCCCCATTCCCCCACAGGGCAGGACAGAGCCCTGCCCACCCTGATCCTGTGCCCTGCCAGTGTTCCTGTCCTGCTCAGCCCCCATTGTACCCAGGTACAATGTGGCAAATGCTGAGCCCCCTGGCACTTGGCAAGGGGTGACCTCCCTGCCACAATCCTAATGGCAGAAGATACAACAGGGCTAACATGACAGAGAGAAGCCAGGTGATAGTTTTGCAAAACCAGAGCAAGGGGTAGTTTGGATTCACATTCTACTTTCCTTGAATAATCAGCAATAAGAGAGGGGCAGGGAATTTAGACTTGAAAAACAATACAGGTATGATCTAGCTCTGGTCTTAGTAACTGAAAGGCCATAGTCTGTATGAGTGAGGTCCCTGACCCACATGGAACTAATGGCAGTCTGCCCATTTGGAACCCATTGTAAGATCCCAGTGAGCCAACCCCCACCCTAGCCACACTCTGGGGACTCATTTTTGCCCTATTGTGGTCTAAGTCCCTGTAGTGCTGTTTTCTTCCCTCTTGAATCACACAAGTGGAAGGTAATAATAAAGCTGAGCACTTACAGTATATTGAGCTTTATGTCTGCAAACATTCTCCCGGCAAGAGAAACGAGTTGGTTTTATTTTGACTATGCACTGCTGGAGTAAGTGACATGCAGCATGGCAGAAACCAATGCCTTTGACTGGCTTGCCTTCTCTTGTTCAGGAAGCTGACACGTTTCCTTCCCCAGTTCAGAACCAGAAATACAGTGTCCATCTGAACCAATTAGTTCAGGGCTGGGAGGGAGCCCAAGCCTCCTTCAGTGTCTGAAACAATGGTTTGCTAATTAGCTCCACTGCACACAGGCCAGTGTTCAGCATGGTGCGGAGCTGAGGACGCCACTGGAGCCTTGTCTGCATTAGAAAAAAAGCTGGATTTTTACCACATATTAGCTGAGAAGGTAAATCCTAGTGTGGCCAAGACAATTGTAGTTTTCACACACATTGGCTTGTTGAGGCAAACCCCAAGCTCCCCTTGACCACCCCAGTCTGTACTGCAACCTGTTAACATATGAAAACTGCCAACTGCCTGGAGTTTACCTCATGTTAGCTATCAGGGTGGTGGAAAACTACCCTTTTTCCTTATGTGGCGATGCTCTGGGAAAAAGCCTAGAAGAAAACAGAGCGCCCAGGCTGCGTTACCTTTCCTGGAAACCTCCACAGAGCCGACAAGCATCTCTGCCCCCACCTTCCGATGGTACTCGGGAAAACTCAGAATTGGCTTCAGTGTAAAAACCTGAGTAAGCCCCTTCAGATTTGACCCTTAAATGGTTTTGTTACTACTGAGCTTCTCTTTTTTTTAAGACTCTGTAACAATCCATTACAGAGGATCAGACTGCCCCTCTTCCCGCAAGCAAAATGCACAAGTGCAGGCCAGGGGCAGAGGAAGGCTAAGTTTCAGCTCCTGGCATGGTCCATAAAGCATCCTCTCTGGTGGGAGAGGTTTTCAGGCCACGGGCTTTGGTGTGCAGAGCTCTAATGGAGGGGTGTTACCGTGGGGTAGCAATGGAGGGGGTACTGTGAAAGAGCAATCTCCACCTGCCAGACAGAGAAGGGCAGACCCATATGCAGAGGGGGCCAACAGGGGGACAATCCACCTCGCTGATAAGATCAAAAGGGTCTAAGGGGAGACAGTACAGTGAATAAGGGTACCAGTGAGGTTTGCATTATGAATTCAGCAAATGTCTCCATGTTAAAGAAGATTTATGCCTGAAAATACCTAGACCGACAGCTCTGATTTGATTGCTGTTTTAGTCAATTTACCCTAATGAAGAAGAGTGTTGCAGTACAAACACCACTTGCTAATAAGCGTGTGGTTGCAGAAATAAATGTTAGCTTATAAGAATGCAGTCAGAGAGAATTGATTCAGACTGATTGGCAATAGAGATGTTCTGCTTAATGGCAAATAGCTTAGAAATCCAGTTTGAACTCACTGAATGGAAGTTTGCTTTCTCCTGCCAGGTATTGGGGTTAACCCTGAAAGAAGCTCTCCTGATCTTTCAGGTTTAATAATGAAAGAAAATGATGATAGCCAGGAGTAAAATCCTGCCATCTGAGCATCCTTCCTATTGGCTGAGCATGAAGAGAAGTCACTTAAGACTTATAGCTCTATACCCAATATATACATTATACCGATCTGCCTTATTTGGAGAAAACAGGTTCTGCCAGACACAGAAATGATCAAAGCAAACCTTCCCACACTGTCTGCTGTTTTCACTGTATCAGGCTATAAGAAATTAGTGGAGCAGAGCAGAAATGAGCTATTTGTCTCTGCTTCATCTAGTGTTTTATGTGCTTGAGTTTTCTCTCTATGCCTTCAGAGGGGACACTGGACACTTAAGCTGCAGAAAAATAAATGTACTGATATAGTTTAATTGAAGTGCTTATCTGAAATACTTCCAAATGTTGCAATATCATAACTGCAGTTATCAAGTGAATGCATTTCAGTACTTTTTGCAATTTCCTTTCTTAACAAATCTTAAAAGGATTAGAATAAATCCAGTGCTGCCTAGTACTTCATGGCTGACACTTAGTGATCGCAAGGTCAGAATTTAGGAGAATCTCCGTTAACTGAAATCACTAGAGGCTTATGAAACAAAGTGGAGAAGTTCTGAATCCACCCAGAAAAAGCCAGGGATAGACACCTAGACACAACATAGATATACTACCCAGTTAGATGTAGTGTCCTTGTATATTATACCACATGAATACAGTTTTATCAGTACTGTCATTAAACATAAAACACTTACTGGACAAGGCCTCTATCTCCACCTACCAAATCTTTGTAACAGTATCTCACTAATTTCTTTGCAACTCTCTTTGATATACCTTGAGTATGAAACACAATCACTGCCCCCTTAAAATTCTCAGCCAAGGAAGGACCTGCTAATATTAGGAGTATGCTCACTGTGTCCCCACTGATATTCCCAAGCACCCATTTGCAGTGTATGGTGTTCGGACTGGACAGAATCACAGAGACAGCCATGAGATAGCAAAGCTGGCATTTTGTAGCTGCTAGACCTTGGAATGAAGAGTAGTCTATCCAGCTGCACATCAGTTATGGGGCTTTGACCAGCCCAGTGAGATACACTCTAATATTCAGAGACATTAAGGCCAGAAGGGAATTAAGGCCACAGAATTTCACCCACTTACCTGTGTTGATCACCATGACTATGTCTGACTAAAGCATTTCTTCCAGAAAGGCAGGCAGCCATGACCTGAAGACATTAGGGGATGAAGAAACCAATACTTCTCTTGGGCTCCTGGCACTTTGTTCCTGTGCTTCATCACCCCCACTGTTAAATGTGTGCCTTCTTTCCCATTTGCTTTGTCTGGTTTTATAATCCAGCCGTTGGTTCTTATTTATGCCTTTCTTGGCTGGTATTTTCTCCCTGTGAAGGTAATTTATGCTGTGGTCAAGTCACCCCTCCATCCTCTCTTTGATAAGCTAACCAGACAGCTTTCTCACTGTACAGCATTTCTTTCCAGCCTTCGAACCCTTTTTGTGGCTCTTCTCTGCGTCCTCTCCAGTTTTTGTCTTATTCATTATTCAATCCTTTGCTCATTGCCTACTCCATTAAGTTCTGTGACCTTGACTCAGTCTCTGGTGTATTTTAACTTCAGGCAGAGATGGGCCTGCCTGCAAGTTTGGATCAAGATCCAACATTCCTACACATTGAAGATACTGTCTCAGACGTTTCATTCAGCGTGTGCGCATGAGAGAGACAGCCACTAAGGACAAGATTCTGTCATGCTTACTCATGTTGAATAGCACCTTCCTCTGAAGTCAGTAGGACTCTTCATTGAGCAAGGTGCCATGTAACATAAATAAGAGTTGCATTATCTGACTCTTTGGTTGGATCCAAACTTCCTCAGAGTCTTCAGGTTCAGACCCAGATCTTTAATTCAGAGCTCACTGTACTTTCCCAATCTATAACTGAATAGCCAATAGCTTAATTGCATTTCAGCATGACATTAGGGAAAGAAAAAAATTAAACAACTAGCACTGGAGCTGGAGGCAGGACTTACTGACTTTAAAAATTCATTAGTTAATTGCCCTTTTTTTTCCTCTCTTAAAAGTTACCAAAACAAATGATTGGAAATCCAAACTGTGCATTAAAGGAAATTGATATTTATCCAGCAGCAAGTTAGCTTATCAATGCACAGAAACAGCTGCTCCTTCATGGAGAACTAAATTTTTGTATTGTAAAGGAAGTAAGCTCTCATGGGCAAAAGAAAGTCAAAGTTAAAATCTACGTGAAGATTTATAAACCACCGAGAGAGAAAACTTTTGCAGAAATAGTAAAAATAGCCACATCAGCAAATTAACACAATTCTATTGGTATAAAAAGAAAATAGAATCAGTTACTACAGAGTCACCTCTTCATTGATGTTCTTACTAACTCTTTGTTTCCAAAAAACAACTCAGCTTTTTGAAAGATAGTTCTAAAACAATTTACATGTAGAATTGATTTATTTTGAGCAATTAAATGTTTTCCTACCATAAGCAGTGCTTTCTGACTTTTAAGGCAGAGGAAAATTGAAGCCCGCCACCTCTGCCACTGGTTTGAAATACACCCAGTCACTTTGGCCAAGAAATTCAAGAGTAGCCTTTGATTTTGAATGGCTTCATTTCTGAGTAGCCAACTTGGGAGCCTTTTCGTTTTGTGCCCAAAACTCAGGCACCCAGAATGAGTGGCCACTTTTGAAAATATAACCTTTCAGTGCTTCAGTCTGCCTCTCTGTGAAATGGGTATAGCAGTATTTACTTCCTTGGAGAAACTTTGAGGCTGAAGGCTTGTCTACATGAGAAAGTCGCACCAGTTTAATTTAAAATGCAAATTTAAACCAGTTCAAAACCCTGTGCGGACACCCTTATTTCAGCTTAAGTATGGCTATTTTTCAGTATCGCTTATACTAATTAGGAACAGGTATAAGCCAAACCAAAATAAGCCACGCTTAAGCTAAAATACCAGGGTTTGCAGCAATTTGAAAACCAATTCAATTTAAATGATGCAATTTTCCTGTACAGAGAAGACATTAGTTAACTATTTCAGTTTGAATAAAAGCTTTGGAGAGCTGTACAAAACCCACTAGAAGATTCATCTGAACAGAGAAACGGATACACAGTTCAGATTTAAAAGCTACCTGAAGACTAGAAGCCCAGTTTTGCACACATATAAACAAAGCACGGAGGACACGCTGCAAAGTGTGCAAATTGCAAATACAGCCCACACTGAGAAAGTGGATTACACGGTGGGGCCTCGTCAAAGTAAAGTGATGAGCTCAAACTCTCTTGCCTCAATAGATATTGAGGGCACTCAGTGCTGTGCACAGCTGGACCTCAAATCAGGCAGGAGGTGGCAGCAGTTGGGTATATAAAATAAACCCTCTAGTTATACAAAAATAGCTTGATAAACAGCAGCAATGGGGGAAGGGAAGTGGAAGAAAAAATATCTGATGGTAGAACTGGATATAAGATCTCTCTAGCTACAAGTTTAGAATAGCACTTTTCCTCTCTGGGGATCCCAAAGCACTTCGCCAACTAGACATCGCCTCCCCACACAATACAAATGCAGCAGTTTCAGGGTGGAACATGGCATCTATTCTGAGCCAGAAACAGTATTCAAAAATCTATGGTAAGGAAAAATGACATTAACATCATGATAACTTAGATGTGCACAGTGTTCAGATACAGGAGTCAGCTCAGTGCAGGGGTAACAGTGGGGAGGTCAGAAATGATCTGATGGTCTCTTCTGGCCTTAAAACCAGTGAACCTTTATTTCCAAGGAACCCAGGTGGCTCTAAAGACAGGACGAACAGCATGGTGGGGCATTATGTGTCATTGCCCCTGAGCCTGATGGGAAAGCTTGGAAGCAACTACATCTTCTGTGGTGGGGCTGGGTTGCTGCATGCTCTGGCCGTGTTTGCCTGTGTGCAGAAGCAACCATCATTACACGTACCAGTTGCAACAGGTCCAGTTAGCTTCTCAGCCTGAGACCATCCAGTGTGTAAGGTAGCGCAAGGAGCCCTGAGAAGCCATCATGCTCCTGAGAAACCAGGATCTGGTAAGCAAAGCAAGGGGAAAAGAAAGCAGGATATGGGACAAAGTAAATGGAAGGCAGCAAACATGATGTGGCCCTGTAGGCTAACAAAAATGGAAAGGAGTCAGCAAAGTCAGGGTGTAGGAAGCAGTGTGAGAGAAAGAACAATAGGAAGGAGGAGCAGAAGAAAAATGGACTCTAGATGGAGGGGGTGGGGACAAGAAGAACGCACAGGGGCTGGGCTGCAGGACGTGCTTCCATGGCTTGTCCCAGGAAAACATGGTCAAACCTGGCAAAAGCACTATACAAGCTACATGCTGTGGTTGCAAGTAACAAGTCAGCGTGTTTCCCACCACAGTAGGATCTGAGAGATTGGTACAGTATATTGCTGCGTCTATGAGACAGCTGATAAAGGATGAATTTTTAGCAGTGATCACTGTATGTACAGAAATAATTTCACCCATCAATGAAATGCGGTCATGGTGGGATGAAGCAGCTGTTCCACGGCACAGATTTAACACTTCAGCTCAGGCAATCCATTCCCGAAGGAAGACCTGTAGGTTCTCAACACTTGCAGGATCAAACTCTGGGACTGTTCTTGATCCTCAGCTGCTGGAAATCAGTTTAACTTCAGTGAAGTCAATGGAATCATGCTGACTTGCACATAGCTGAGGATTTGTCCCTTCCTTTCCAACTGAAACGGGAATTAATGAAGACAGAATGTAATTACCTAACTTGAAATCTGGCCCGCACAGAGCAGCAGATGACTTCTTTCATGACCACAAGCAGCCAGGACCTCAATTTTTACTCCATCCAAAAGACACACATTTCCTCAAGTGTGGGAGTGGGGGGTTTTTTTAAACTAATTTTTATGTCGAATGCGTAGAGTTGTTTTCAGGCCACTGTTGCATGGAGTGAAAATGTAAGGAAATTCTGAATTTAGATCAACCAAAAAATAAAATGAATGCTAGGTTAAATTTAGTAAATAAGCCTATTTACTAACAGCACATGGCTGTCTAAAAAAAAAAAAAAAAAAAAAAAGTTTATTTTGGATGTATAGATTAAAAACACAATTATCTGCTTTCAGAGCACATTTTAAGACACTGTCAAATTTATAAAAAGATTTCCTACTGCACCTTAAACTGCTAAACTAGCATTGCCAAATCACAATTTTATCATGATTGCTGTTTTTATCATGAGCTTTTTGAATTAAGAGTTTGCAGGAAACTCTCAGCTTACAAAAAGAAATTGTACTCACACACACGCATAATGTTCATATTAAACACTTACTAATCTTCTTTACCATCTAGTGAATAGTGTACCAAATCCATGGCCAGCTACAGATTCTCCATTCTGTGACTACATGGATGAAACTCCTGTTCCAAATGCACAGACCCTTACCTCTTGAGCTAAAAGAGACTTTCCATTAGCTATTAGCAGAACCAGATCTAGCAAACACAGCTGAGCAACTCTTTTTCCCTCCATGGGAAGGCAGCAATACACAAATATATTCTCATGCACTGGCTAGTTTGTATTACAGTTGTGCTTAGAGGTCCCAAATGAAATCAATGCCTTATTGCACTAGGTGCTTTACAAATGCACAGAGAGAGCATGTACTCCAAATACACAGGGCACATAAAGGGGGTGGTATTGTCCCCATTTTATAAGTAGGGAAACTGAGATAGAGGAATCAAGGGTGGGATGTGTAGAAATGCTCAGTATTAGTTTAACTCTGCTCCCACGTAAGACAATAATAAAATTCCCATCGACTTCCATGGAAACACAATTAGGCTAAAATAGAGTACTTCTGAAATCCCCCTTGAAACAACTTTCCCAAGGTCACACAGGAAACACAGAGCACATCTTCCAGTTGAACTACAACTTCTTGAGTTCCAATCTGAATCCTAAACAACAGAACAAGTCTTCTCTTTCTATTACCTCCTGTAAACTTCTTTGTATGTGTTTCTTCTCTTTTATAGGCCAAAAAAAGTACCAAAAGAAAAGCTTTGTATGCAAGGATGGGGTCTCAAGTTGTGCAACACCTTTTCTGAAAAGGGTCGTTATTAGCTGAAGTTGATGCTGTTGAACCCTACTGACGTCTCCTGCTTTTGCTGACGCTTGTCTCAATACCCCATCATTACAATGAGCTTCTTCTCCTATTTGGACCCCAGAAGGATCCAATGGGGGGCCACATGGAACGCCATGCACTCCAGGATCCTACGCACCAAACCTGTGGAGTCAATGTTGGAGGGGACAGGCACCACCACCTCTCACGGGACCAAGCTGGCCCAGGTGCTCACTACAATGGACCTCGTGTCACTTGGAGTTGGAAGCTGCGTTGGCACGGGAATGTATGTTGTGTCTGGGCTGGTTGCGAAGGAGATGGCTGGGCCTGGGGTCATTGTTTCCTTCATCATTGCAGCAGTTGCCTCCATTTTATCAGGTGAGTCGTTCAGATCAGTTGTGAGAGATAAAAATAAATGGTGGCTTCTGCTTAGAACCATATCTGCAGCCTTTACTCCTGGGAGTAGCTCCACTGAAGTCAGTCAGGGTTTTGCCTTTCCTATCAAGGATACAACCGGTTTTAATAACCCAGGGTCTGAACTTTATAAGATGCTGAGCATAGAGAACTCCTGCTGAAGCAAATCCGTCACACTATAGGATTGGGTCACCAAAAGACAGAGACCCAGATTGTCTGAATTCAGATGGAAAAACAAAAAGAAAAAAGAAAACTTCCCCATGTGTTCGGGCAGTTGCTATGATTGAGGGCCCATCTTGGCAATTGTACAGCCTGAGGGTTGGTCGGTATGCATCTTTACAGCCCTTTACCTCAGCTGTGTGTGCAGCTCTGAAAATCTGACCAAAACAGCCATCATCTCACCGTGCGTGTGACAAGAGCGACCTGAAAATAACAAATCCTAGCAGTTCTTTAGACTTCTGCTATAATACAGTCATTCTAAAATACTCAGCTGTTTATAACTAGGGGAATTGCTACAAGGAAATAAAGCCTCTTATCTGTCTAGTTTAGGGCATAAATCCTGAATAAGATTGGAATTGATCAAACTTAGTTACCTTTTGATAAGTGGCTTGTGGCCTGCATACAGTAGACTTGATGTTCTCAGCTAGTACATTTAAAAGCCCAGCTGATATGTTATGCCATAATTCATAAGCCAGGCAGAGGCTAACACTAAAACAGCAGCATACGCCTGTCAAATCATTTAAACACTTAGAAGGCTGGATACTTCGAAGGAGGAAGAGAAGTAATTCAGACTTGGCTTGTGGCACCCCATTGTCCAGTTGTCTGAAGACAGCAGCTTGTACAGCAATACGCCACTCTTCATTCACTCTGGATTTTACTGATTATTAATATTGGGTTGGTTTGCAGGGCTGTTCTGTCGTCTCCCAGCTAATTTGTAAATCACCTTTTTTAATCTGGAAAAAAAAAAAAAAGTGGCTGCCACTGCATAGGCAGAAAATAGTAGATTTGAAATAAAACTCAGTCTACGTCTACACTTAAAGTTAGTTCGAATTAGTTAATTCAAACTAATTTTAGTTAGTTCGAATTAGAAAAATTTAGTTCAACTAAGCAAGTGCCATTCATGGCACTTGCTTAGTTCAAATTAGCGATTTGCATTGAATTCAATGGGCCAGTTAGTTCGAACTAAGCAATTAGTTTGAACTAACATGGCCACATTGGTTAATTCGAACAAACTAGTTGGAATTAACCCTTACTTCAAATAGCCTATTCAAATTTATTAGTTCGAATTAAGGAAGCCCTTAATTTGAACTAATTAAAGCTTAGTGTAGCCATGGCTTTAGTTAGTTCAAATTAAGCTTCCTTAATTCAAACTAACTTGCCAGTGTAGACATAGCCAGGAATCCTGACTCCTTTGCATGAATCCAGCTGAGTATAGGGATTGATTTGTGCTTTCTACCTGATTTAGTTATTCTTGGAATTTGTCCTTTACAGTTCAGTGGTAGTGGAGCCTGCTGGCTGTTCAACACCAGCTGTTAAGAAATCTCTCTGCATTATATAGTAGACTCTAATATTGAGGGGTTTGCTTTTAGAGGGATGTTTGGTAAAAAAAAAATTGCAAGAAGCGGCAAAGGACTTTAATATGACACAGTAACATGCTATAAAGTGATTTCACTCAGCTTTTAAAACTAAAGCCTTAAAAATATAATAGTAGCTTAATTCTCTTCCCTTGCACCTGCACATTGAGCTATATTTCCCTCTTCCTTATAAGACTGCAGCTCTCACTGAAGGCCATACATGTTACAGCAGCCTTACAGAGAACTTCATCGTATATTGTAAGGCATTCCTGGAGCTTTTTATTCAAATGCAGTTTTTTCTGGAAGGGACTATTTTCCTGTCCCTTAAAATCAGGGAAAGCAGAGGGGAGGGAGAGATGATCCCAGAACAAAATGTAAAGCATGCATGATTAAATGCAGGGTGGGTTTTCTTCAAAGATCTGAATGTTTATTTGAGACTGAGAAGAGATTCAGATTCCCCCAGCCACACAAAAACAAGCTTAGCCACCTATTTTTCCTCAAGGGCAGCAGTTAGCATTTGGTATTTATTATTTCCTGATGTCACATTTTCTCTTCAGAGCTTTTCAATCATCATGATGATGCCTCAGCCACAGTAAACTTAAAAGCCTGGAAAGCTTGAAATAAATTGTTTTGGAGAGTGAATCTAAGCATGCTTGCTTCAAAGTAGGTTCTCTCCCCTAGGTACAAGAGTGCAGCGTCTTGCAACTTTCTGTTGGATGACTTCTTAACCTTAATATTACTTGCATGCAGTCTGCCATATTTACTGTTCTTCCCGAATTGTTTTTGTAGCCCTTAGAAAATATTTTCCTAAGAATTAGAATATATTTTGATAATCTCTCCAGCCATTTCCTTGTTTGATTTTTGATAGTTCTGTTATTTATTACAGCAACACAATCTTGGAACATAAAATTGCATCAGAGCTAAGGAATCAGAAAGGACTGTACAAGTAACTGATTATTTTGTTTCAGTTTTCACTTAACATTTAGCAGTGTTAGAAATGTATAAGGTACTGCACTCAGTCAATGTCAGTCTAAACGGGATATAGTTATCTGGGTGGTCTTGCTTACACTTTTTGCACAATATTACTACTCTTCCAGTTTCCTGGAATTTTCCCTGTATTCCAAGATTTAGTCACAATTAATATCTGTAGGTCGGAGAGCTCCCTCAGCCAATACTTTGAGGACTCTCTGGTGCAAGTTATCTGTACCTGCTGATTATAAAATGTTTAATGTGGATGTTTAAACAGCCTTCTTAGTTACCAATGGACCGGCAAGCACTTCGTCATCCTCATATGATAAAAATACATCCTCCTTGTTCTTTCCAAATGCAGAACAGAAATATTCATTGAACATTGCTGCCTTTTCTGCATCAATTTTGTCATTTAATTCTAATATAAGGTCCATCTCATAAAAGAGGCCAAGTTTGGTTCTGAACCCAGTCCCAGTGAGCAGAACTCCTAAGTTCACAGATCACTCGGTTAAATTATAGTATTTTACCCCTATGGAGGGTATTAGCCAGGGACCTCATGGCACTTGACAAACATGGTGTTTGCTAGTGAAGCGGATCAGCTGGCTAAGCACTGTACATTACGTAGTCCTCTAATCAGCAGGCTTCTCCCAGAAGTTTGAGTGTATTTGTTTACAAGAGAAAAGCTAAAATGTTTTCCAATAACCAACAATAACCCAAGTTACAACCCAGTCCTATGACAACAGACAGGTTCTCCCTTACTAAAGTAAGACATACCCATGCAAGGCCTATTTTTCAGTAGTGCAGCACACCTGCTCTAGGGAGTTACACTAGTGCAAATGCACTGGTGCAAAAATCCTTAACATAGACAACTCTTCAGTTTGCAAAGCCTTCTAACCAAATGGCTCAGTCTATTGTTTACCAATCCATGGGGTGTTCTTCTGTAAGTCCATTAGAAGTAAACACATCAACATGACCTGTGTTACTGTGGAGTTAAACCAGGAGGACAGAGCAGAACTTAGGAGTCTAATTCCTTGTGAGCATTCAGCCCTAAGTATCCATGCCAGTTAAAATACGGCTGGTCTCAGTTATGACACTCTGTCATGCAGGAAGGTGGGGTGCATGGCTTAACCATATATCCTCACTTCCATCGTCTAAACAATATATCATAATTACGCAGGAAGCTGTACAGTGAATCCCCCCACATTCTCCAGCTTGAGGATGCTAGGCTGCACTCCAAGCAAAGCTATTTGGTAGGTTCTGCGTCCTTAGATCTGAATGAACGTTTAACCCAAATTGCCTCAGGCTATCCCTCATATAAAAAACAAGGAAGGAGGACAACACATCCCAAAGGCAGCGGGACCCATGCACATCATCTGCTTGTTTAGCCCACGGGCCAACGAAACATTTGTTTCAATACCTCCCATGGAACAGCTAACAGGTGAAATTAGGTGTAGACACTGGCAAGCACCAATCAGAGTGCCAAAGCAGCCCATCCTGAGCTGCAAAGCAGAAAGTCACCTGTGCCCATCCCACCCTGCTCCAACATCTCAAAGCAGGGTACCTCTTGTTCCTCAGGGTGCTCAGATCCACCCAGAGCCGTCGTTTACTGCAAGGCTGGTACTGCTGGTGCCCAGTGTGAAACTGCTGGTTGCCCAACAGGAGATTTACCCCAAAGAAGGTGAATCAAAGAATGGAGATGTAAAATAAAGCTATAAAATAGTTCCTATTCAGATATCCCAACTAATGAAAACCCACATCACCCTGTGGTGTTTATTTGCTCCTGAATATCAATAACCATATAATTATAGCAGTGTAATGATTGTTATACCAATTACAAGCTGTGGCTGTCATTCAAAGGGAAAAAATGGCTGGGAGACGAATGGTCTTTTGTGAAAAAGATTGTTCTCGTCAGCCAGCTGTTTTGTGGGTATGTTTTCTGTAGAAAGCTAGTGATCACTCCCAATGGGAAAAATCTAATTCAGAATTCAAAGAAATATTGCAAGGAAATGTACCGTGCTTTCTGTTTGCAAATGCTCCATTAACAAATTTGGAGCGAGGCTCTGCTATCTGCATGAATGTTTCCTATGTTGCTAAACAAGGAACTGTAATCCTGCCTCAGACACAAAATGGCTTAGAGGCAAAATAATTGGATTCTATGGAAAGTCTGTAATCCACAGGTACTGGGAACATTTTGGAACCGTGTTTGACAATGAGAAAGAAAACAACCTAGTATCTCCATTAGATGCTGCTTTCAGGGAGGCCTTTTGCAAAGAGCAGGTTTTTATTTTTGTAAATCCAAACAAAAGCCAAACAGCAAGGTCCCAATCCTGCACACACACTTGGGAATCAGTTTTATTGAGTTCAGGGGGCAACTCATGCCAATAAAGGTAACCATATGCCAACTGGCTGCTAGATGGGAGCAAAAGTGAGCTTTTCTTTAATATTTATGGAAAACAGTTTTAAGAGATTTGGTTCTAGTCAGTTTCACTTCCTGGCTTTCCTCCGTTAGAAGGATGTTGCAATGTCTGGGTTAAGTACAATATAAAACTATTTTAGCTAGAACTGAAAAATGATGGAAATATTTGCAAACAAATCAAGTTTTATGAAACATGGTTTTACAACATTGAAGTGTGCAGCATATGTTGTCCCGATAGAATGTTTCTAACATAATATTCATGATTTACTGTAAAATGAGAGAAGAGTACCAAGGGGAGTTGGGGAATGGATCTCCTCATACGCCATTTTTATAGCAGTATAATTTAGCTGGTTTCAGCAGCATTACACTTGATTTACACTGGGGGGAAGGACAAACCTGCAGTGTTTAACTGACAGACAACTCCTATGTAAATCTTTCGCTTGCATAGGCTGTGCAAAACTTAAGCAACATGTTTAGGTCTCAATTTCTCAGCTCTTTATTGTCACTGGCAGATTTAGAGGGATGAGAACTCCAAAATTGCAAGCAAACTTGGTGTTGGGCCCTGATTTGGTTTCCTCATCCTTCTCTTCCCCTCCTGATCTTCTTGCCAAGCCTTTTGCTTACCTGTTGCTGTCTTCTGGGTTGCTGATGGCTTGAACCCTTTCCTGCCAAGCTCTTCTGGGGGTGGCCAACTAGTCCACTCCCATCTGCTGAGAGCCTACAGTGCCCCCCGCCTCCATGGCATCCCTGGAATGGGGTGGGACAACCTGTAAAGAAGGGTGAGATTTTCAGTTACTCTTTACTCTACTCTGTAGATTTTCACAGTTACTCTTTCCTAATGGAAACTAGACTGATGGATGTGTTTTAGGGACTTTTGCACAGCACTTCTCTTGAGAAGCTTATTAGATGTTCCCCAATCAGGCCCCTCCTTAAACATCAGTGATTGCTCCAGACGAGGATGGTTGCACAGTGTCTTTTATTGGTTCCACACATCCCAACCACTGCTATGAAGGTTCCCCAGTGCCCCAGTTCCACTTCCTCAGGACACGTTCACTAGGCCACTGCTCACACCCTATACTCTACTGGAAGAAGAGTGTTTGGAATTGTGCACATCCTATGTTCCCCCTCGTTTTTCACCTATGTCAACTATATTAGCCACTTTGCTGCCAGCTAGCCTATCTGTGCATCAGATGACAGTAATGCCAAGCCATGAGTGACAGGATTTCAGAGGTGCCGGAGCTCATCTGGTGAAAACATGAGACACTCCACCTCCATCGCAAAGTTCAGCCCTGCTGGAAGCCCCCTCTCATCACCCTTCCACTCACCATCCTCATGGGGGAGGGAGCAAAGAGCACAGTCCTTCACTGCCTCCTACCCCACTCATCTTATGAGCAACAGGGACAGGAGAGCTTAGCTCTCCTCCCCCTTTCCACACCTACCTTAAGTAGGGGCAAGGGGTGATGAGAAGCACTTGGAACTGCCCCCGCCCCACCAGCCTGCAAAAGGGAGAGGGGACCATCCCACCAACCTCCACCTCAGAGAGACAGTGTGAAGAACCCCAGGAGGAGAGAGGGGCAGTTGTGGGGGCTAACCTGATGAGATTTGTGGGGGACAGAATTAATTCTTGGGCAGGGGATGGGCAGATGTGTAGGTGAAAACTCCCACAACAAAGAGCAAAGGCACCTTACCCAATAGATTTGAGAGTGGACAGTGCTAACTGTCACACAGGTCATGGGGTGGGGGGTTAAAAAAAGCCAACAGAGCTTGGAAAAAAGTATAAATTGAGTTAAAATCATGATTTTAGGGGGCCTGACTCATGATTTCTGACCTCTCGAGGTTGGCGATAGTGAACAGATCACTCTGATGCTGCCTCATTCGAGTACTGTGGCACAGCCGAATAGCTGATATTATATACCCAATAACCCAAACCTGCTCTCTGAAATCAGGGAGTGTGGGGGTATATTTACGAAGGGCAGTGTATCTATGTTGCTTACAACAAACAGACACATATATTACCATAGGGCAACACTAGTAGAATACTTGAAACTTCAGATCACCTAGTTACATTAATAAAATCATGAGTGATATTGACACATATTGATACTGGCACAATCTTGTTTTAACCATGTCTGTTCGCAAGGAAAGATTATGGTTTTTAAAGCCATCAATGAGTGAAATAAAATACCTGTCCCCATTAAGTCATCTATTTCATTAATCTTTCAAGCACGCAGTAATCTGTTAATGTTCTACCTTTGCAGATTGCATGCATTTTTAATCAATTTTGAATAATGACTTTTTTATACAAGGATGAATGATTAGGGGTTCTCATTGTTCCTGCAACTTAGCCTGCATTTCAAAAATCCTCAGGTGTCATGTATGTGACATACATGAACTCCCTCAATAACTACACAAGTTCCAGTGGATTTTATTTGAAGATCTAACAGTTTTGAGAGTCTACTGAATATTTTAAAAGATACATTTATTATAAGAGTGTTGACTTTATCAAATAATTATAATTTCACTTTCCTTCAGATAGCAGTTGATTGCAAATTCAAAACAGTGGGGTTTTTTTAAATAAAAAGTACTTTCTAGTAACACAATAACAAATATATTTTCTATTCAATGCTCAATAATAGCTAGAAATCATGTTTTAAACCCATAGAGTAAATAAAAATGGTAATATGTTATTATGGAAGCACAGATGGCAGTTATATAGTTACGGTGGAGATGAATTTTGCATTTAATGCAGCAACTCAATCATTTTATAAACTATAAAGAATACCCCATAGCCCTCCCAAAATTACAACAGTTACTCTTTGAGTACAGAATGAATTTTCTGAAAATTCACAAGTAAATCTGCTAATTTGAGTTCAAATTTTAAAAATTAGTTCTTTACAAAGTATAGTGTCATGCATCAGGGCATTTTGGGGGGAAATGATCCTAATGTAACAATATGGAAAGCTTGAAAAGTATGCAAAAGCTCACTGAAGTCTCCTGCACTAGCTAGATGTTTTTGCTGTTTGTGATTAATGGCCGTTTGTCACGGTTATTTTTCATAACTGAAAGCTTATTGTTCCACAGCCTCTGCTAACAGATAATGTTCTTCTGTGGAAAACTCCATACAGAATTCACAACAGCCACTGCCACCTATTGCTAGTGAAGCCCAGCTGCCCTCAGGGAAGAAAGCATTCCCATCTGCATGTTGACACGTTCCAGAGGGGTAGCTGTGTTATTCTTGGTCAGCAAAACAAACAAGAAGTCCTGTGGCTCATGCGACAAATACATTTTTGATCTTTAAAAGTGCCACAGGACTCCTCCTTTGTTTTCCCCATCTGCACTAATGGTTGGATTATGGCCAGCGAGGGAATACTCTTCCATGGGGTCAGTCAGGTTCCACCAATCAATATCCATTCACCTGAGCCATTCAGTCCTTCAGCTCCTCAGCCGGTCTGATGATCTGTGGGGATTTGTGAGTCCCTGTAGCTTTGATGCACTTGGGAGACCTTTGTTCATTGGTCTTAGCTGCCATTGTGACAGACCTGAAGGAAGCAAATGCCCTCCTAAGGGTCTGGGGGTTGTTAGTTGTAGTACAGGATTAGGGCAGAGTTGAGAGTCGGACCATTTGGGCTAGGCACTGTGTAAACACCGTCAGTCAGACTAGATAGAACAGATGTGGGGCTGGGGCAGGGACACGATAATATTACCAGGGAGAGAACAGCTTAAAGAATAATATTTAGAGAAGCTGGATGTAGTCGCAGCAAGAGAGCCTGACAGGATTCTTAAGGAACTAGCTGAAGCCATTATCGTTCACACTGGCCTGACGCACAATCCAACAACCCAGCCAAAGCAGCATTGCTGTATGTCCATCTCTCACACAGCTCCAACCTGGGCAAAGTCCTGCACCAAACTGGAGCAGTTCCCTGCCTGGGTGATGTGGGAAGGGTGCACAGGGATTACCGTCAGGTCCTGGGCATACACGAGGTAACATACACCACGCCCATGGTTGCCAACTTTCTAATTGCGGAAAACTCCTGCCCCACTCCTTCCCCAGCCCCTCTTCCCCATGCACTCCTCCAGCCTCCCCAGCCACATGCTTCCCCATCCCAAGGCTCAACTGCCACTTGCAGAGCTGGGCTGGGAAGAACTGACGGACTCTGCCTACCCACCCAACTGGGGCACAGCAAGGTGGGGACAGGGGGAAGGGGATCCAGCCAGAGTTAAGGGGCTAGGTAGGGGAACACAGGACGCAGGCAGCCCCAGAGCAGATCACATGCTCAGATTGCAGCATTGCTGGTTCTTGCCTCATGGCGGGAGCCAGGTTTGGGAGTCGGCCAGCAGCTTCTGTCCCTCAGCAGTGACATCAGGCTCTAGCAGCAGTTGTTCATCTTCCTGCCCTCTGGGCCTGGAGGCCAGATAGGGTTGCTTCAGGAACCAGACATTTAGCGTCCAGACACAGCCAGGTTCCCTTTTCGACTGGACTTTACAATTAAGAACAGGACAGCTGGTAGCTCACCCCCCTACTCTAAGCCTTTCTCTCCTCACTCCCACTACAGAGGCCACTTTGGCCTGGCCTTTCTGCAGGCTAGGAGAAGACTCCCAAGAGGAGCAGAAAGGGCCTGGTAGCATTCTCAAGAGGGCCTTGGCATCATTGAAACAGGACACATGCTCCTAGTTCATTTAGGCACTGTTAAAAATCCCAGCCTCTCTGCAAACTTCACACTGTCTAGGCTCTCTGGCAGGTGCCTAACATATGGTACAATCAGAGGGCATTTCTTCTGCAACTGGCACAGCCTAACCTGTCACGCACAGTCTGTTCCTTTTCTATCACAAGTACCTTTAATCCTTGGTTTCCAAAACACAGCACCTCCCACACATCTTTCCTGCCTCCACAGCTCTCCCTTTACTGCTGACTCCTCCCTGTTATATAGCCATTTTGCTCATTAGCCCAGCAATTACCACCCAGGTGTCACTAATGCCAAAAGAAACAGGCTAATTAACTTTGCTTGTAGTCTTCCCAGAAATGCAGCTACTTCCAGGACCAGGGTGCTACCAGCGGCCTGTCAGACAGCCGGGCCAGGATTTGGCCCAGGTCGTGTAGCTGCTACAAATGCCCTGTCAGACAGCCGGGCCAGGATTTGGCCCAGGTCGTGTAGCTGCTACATATGCCCTGTCAGACAGCCATGCCAGGATTTGGCCCAGGGAGTGTAGCTGTTCATGAAGCAGTAAACCCTGGAATAAAACAATATAGTTGGGACCGTCTTCTGCAGCAATAAAGTGCTGCCTGTGAGGGAGAAACCAGTGCTGCTAGGCTAAGTGGGGTTAAGAGCAGCTTGTCCATCATAACAAAGAGTGTACAAAGCACTGAATCACTGATATCCCCAGTAATCTGCTGCCAGACGCACCTCCGTGTCTGCCCGCACATGGATGGGTTTTCACCAGCGCTGCTGTAGTGGGCCTTTGAAGGGGATGCCTGTGCTCGGCCCTGCACCTGTGACTGACCGTTAAACCCCTCTGTTGGGGTCTGCTCACCATCGAGACAGCCCGAAATGCCAGAGACCACCACTCAACCTGTGTTTGTCTGGAAAATTTAAGCAGGCAGATGCAGCCAGGGGATTCCCAGCATGCCTCACCTCTGGAATTTGCTCCCTTCAGGAACTGGCCTAAGCTGAAACCTGGACATTTTCAGACAGAAGCATAAAACACACAGCTTTGTCCAGGCTTTTTTTTGTAATTTCTGCGTCTGCTGCCCCTTTCCCCTAGCCGAATGGCAGTGCTATTCCTCTTCATCCTTTGGAAGTCCTTGCTCTGGGGTTGGTGGTCATGAGACGTTGATCTGTCTAAGGATTTGGTCTCAGTTTAAGTCTTGCACAGTGCACCTTCAGTACTACTGTGCTCAGGGCCTGTAATAAACACAGATGAACAATTTCTGCTCTCATATGCACACATAGAACAGCGATTAGCTTGACTGGTATTTGTCCACACAATGACAGCCCACAGGTACCAATAGCATTGCAGTATATTGCTAAGGTCAGCAGTGTGCAGAAAAGACAATAGGAAATACAGTCTAGGAGTAAGAGTTTGGGGGAAATAGAATCCACATTGAAATAGAATCCACATTGTTTTGGGTTGCCTGAGGAAAAAGAGAATTCTGTTCCCATCAAAACTATGACACTGTTGTACAGTCCATATAAAGACACCACTGAGCCAATTTGTTGTATAAGCCCTTCCCATTCTTGGTTACAAGGCATCTGATCTTGAAACCTGTGTTTTCTTTGGCATGGTACGTGTTTCACCTGAGATAATATACAATAAACAAGAGGGCTGCAGCATATAGAGTGTAACAGGACAATAATATCTTACCCACGTTAAAGGAACTGAAGAACTACCCTCTACAAGCCTCATGTGAGTGTCCTAGCTTTGAATGACACACGGTCAAAAGCTGGAGGTATGTGCACATGCATGATGTGCTTCTCGATGAGTCTATAGGTTGGGATGTGCTATTTTGAATTGTTTATTAGAGCTGGCTGAAAATTTTCCCCTGAATTTACACACACACACACACACACACACACACACACACACACACACACACACATTTTTTTTAATGGAAAATGGCAACAACATTTTGGGTGCTGAAAACTTTAAAAAAAACAATAAAAAAAGTTACTTTTCAACAGTCAAAATTTTCCCTGGGGAAAGAACCACATTTTCAGCTCAAGTATTTTATCTGATGGAGTTATAGACATATGTGACATTCAAATCTGAAGTTTCTCCGAAAATGATCCCAATAACTTCGCTATAACCTTAAAACTAATTCTGCACTCAGTTATACTGCTGCAAATCCAGAGTAACTCCATCCAAGTCACTAGAGTGAGTCCAGATTTCTATCAATGTAACTGGGAACAGACTGTTGTCCTTAGTATTCAGGCATACACACAATGTTATGGATAGTTTGTTGCCAGAGGCTCAGTTATGGTCAGATTGCTCAAAGTTAGAGGAGGGGCTTTCTCCTTCACCCACCCATCTCCAGGAAAGGGCAGCTCACAGCTGCTGCCATCCCTGTCCTGCCACAGAGAGCAGCATACACAACAGAACAGAATTTAACTGCCACAGTGTGACCCTAAATTAATCCATTGGCTCTGCACTATTCCCTAGTGTTTAGGGTAGCTGAAAACGGAGGGCTAACCCTTGCCCTTAGTGAAGGCAGCCATGCAGGAGGGGAAGAGTGGGGAATTAGCAGCCTATTCTTGGTCCGTGTGTCTAACACAAGACCCATTCTGCTATTTCAAAGCAGGATGTCTCAGGGTAGGTCACCACAGCACACTACTTGGTTCTCTTTACAGCTTCTCTGTGTGTGTGCTGGCTGCCATGCGCTGTTGATGGCAGTTGACAGGAAACACCTTCTGTCCAACAGGACCTGGCTCTGTGCATCAGGGGCATAGATATGGGTGGGCCATGGCCCATCCACTTTGAAAGCAGGCCCACCCAATGTTTTGCGTCTGCTGCCAGCACTCTGCTTATGTTTGGGGAATAAGACAGCTTTCAGCCAATCGCTACCCAAACTTTCTGCTTCCGGTCACATGACCAGATGCAGGAAGTGGCCCATGCCCACCCAAGACAGCGACAGGCTCTTCCAGAAAATCACAGATGGCTATGCCCCTGCTGTGCATGTTAGAGGAGTGCACCTCCAAGTGCTCTCTTGAGCACCATGCAGACCAGATAATGTGCTCTGCCACTTGTACAGGGGAAGTAGACACTACTCTTTAGCCCCTATTTGTTAACCAGAGAGCACACTCTAGCCTTAGGAGCTCTAAGAAGTCACTGACAATCACTGCTCCAGAGCACATCTCTTTGTTATTCCTTCCAGCATTTAACAGGGCTTTTAGCTCATTAGGCAATTGTTACATTCCAGGTCCCATATGAGAGCTTAATTAAGTGCTTTGCTTATATCCCCTCCCTCCTTGGAGACAAAGCCTTTCCTTGCCTCCGTGACCCCACCCTGACTGAATCCAGATAGCTGGAGCAAGAGCAAGAGATGGGGCCAGGGTCATCACCATGGGAGCTGCATGGAAAGGGAATAAACCGGTACCTTATTCTCACTCACTGTCCTTACAATTCCAAAGGGGTAGCCGTGTTAGTCTATTGTAGAAAGACAACAGAGTCCTGTGGCACTTTTAAAGACTAACAGATTTATTTATCGCATGAGCTTTCATGGGAGAAAATCCCACTGACGAAGTGGGATTTTCTCCCACGAAAGCTCATGCGATAAATAAATCTGTTAGTCTTTAAAAGTGCCACAGGACTCTGTTGTCCTTACAATTGTTCATAAACAACCACAACTGCAATAGCTGCTTAGGAGAGTCTCAGGCCTATTGATATCATCAGGCCCAGGGAATTCAGCACCTGTGAGGCTCAGACTCTTAGGCTATATATACACGACAAATTTGTCCCGCAATACGCTGTTGCGGGACAAGGAAAGCACTATAAATATAGTGCTTTTGTGTGTGTCTACATGCTCCGTGTATCGCAAAGGAGCATTCATAGACTCATAGACTTTAAGGTCAGAAGGGACCAGTACGATCATCTAGTCTGACCTCCTGCAAAATGCAGGCCTCAAGACCTCACCCACCCCACTCCTGCAATAGGCCACCAACCTATGACTGATTTATTTACCTCCTTAAATCATGATTTAAGGACTTAAGATACAGAGAATTCACCGGTAGGTGAACCATGCACTGTGCTACAGAGGAAGGCAAAAAACCCCCAGAGCCCCTTTGTGATACACGGAGTAGTGCATGGTGGGCACCTGTCCCATCACGCACTGCCCACAGCCAGCCTAGTCCAGCTGCAGGGTTCGGGTGGCGGCAGGGGCTGCGGCGCTTAAGCTCGCAGCCCCCGCCACCACCCGAACCCCTGCAGCTGGAGTAGGGGGCTGGCCCAAACTGGCTGCCCTCGCCTGTACAGGGGGCCAATCCCCCGGAGCGGCTGAACCTGGCAGCTCCAATAAAAGTCAGTTTCACTGTTCTGCTAGAGCAGTGAAATTGACATATTTGACAGCTCCAGTGTCCCACAGGGGCCTGGACTGGCACTGTGGGACATTTCCAGAGGCTGTCTATTGCGGAAAATCTGTCCACACGAGCACTACCGCGGAAGCCTAACCACTCTCGACTTGAGTGGTTTAACTGTTGCGGGGCAAGAGGGTGTTGCCGCGCAACAGGGAAAATGATCGTGTGGACACGCCAAGCTTTATTGCGTGGTAAGGAGCCTTATTGCGCAATAAAGTGAGCGTGTGTACATGGCCTTAGACTGGAAGCTCCTGGGCAGGGACCACGTCATCCACAGGGCTAGCACTCAGTCATCACAATAAATAACAGTAAAACACCATCCTTCGGTTCTAACATGACTTGCTCAGTCGCTCTCACCACTCTCGCCACCATCTCCTTCTTATTCACAAAGTAGTTATTAGTCATGCTCAGCATGTTCCTGATCTGCAGGCCAACGTAGATTGGGTAGCTGGGGCCCAACCTCCTTCCCACTCCTTTCTGCACCTTGCGGAAGGGGTAGTTACTGCAGTCCCCACAACAGAGAGACTGTAACTGGGCCCGCAGTCTTTATGCAGGCCATGCAATACGAGGAAAGCTCATTGCACTCGCCCACCCTACATTGAACACCCAGGTAAGAGCTAGGCACAGTCCAGCCTGTAATTAGCTTCTTCCTTCTTTTCCAACACTCTGTGTTTTCTCATGGCCTTTTGTGCTTTCTAACCAGGTGTTTGTTATGCTGAGTTCGGCGTGCGTGTCCCGAAAACCACAGGCTCGGCCTACACCTACAGCTATGTGACTGTTGGGGAGTTCGTAGCATTCTTCATCGGCTGGAACCTGATTCTGGAGTACCTGATTGGCACAGCAGCTGGCGCAAGTGCCCTGAGCAGCATGTTTGACTCTCTGGCAAATCACACCATCAGCCACTGGATGATTGACAGCGTTGGAACATTGAATGGACTGGGTGAGAATTAGACGGAAATACTATTGTCATGCAATGTGTTGTTACTTGTGTTAATCAGGGTCTGAAAGGCACCGGGAACCTCACTGGAAATCAGACAGGGGTCTCATGCTCTGTTCATTATTTACCATGCGTTCACCTCCCAATTGCCATTGCAAACTAAACCAAAGTTTGGGAAGTAGAAAGGTTCAGAAGGGAGGCTGGATCAAATACCCCAACAGTTTCAATGCTTTTTGTAGTGAGTGAAGTAAGGCAGTTTGTTGAACTCCGTGCTCAGAATCTTCTTGCCCAAATGAAGACCAGTACCTGTGCAAATCAAACCAGAGCACCAGCTCTGAACACCCCAGCACTGGGAAAGAGTTCTGAGCTAGCTTCAAAATTTGTTCTGGCCCTTACCTAAGCAGTGCTCCAAAGCAAAACCTGGGATTCAAACAGCACAGGATCAGAGCGTGTACTCGTAATATTTATTATTGGTTTCCATCGCTGCCCGCAATATCGTAGTGCTGTCAGGACATGAAAGAGCATACGCAGAGAAATGCAGAGCTGGGAGGCAAAGGGTAGGCTAAGGGGGGAAAAAACAATAAATAGAGCAACAAGATGATGCATGGCCACATTCTGAATACGCGTCTGAGTCTATTCTGATAAACAAAGATTTAGTGACACTGGTGTTTTTATGGGTCTTGCCATTAGTATCTTGTGGGCATCACCAGAGTTGGTGTGAGGGGGCAGCTTCCCTCTCTGACATTAGGTGTGCTGCTGTGCCCAAGGTCCCCTCCTTCGGTGGTTCTGGTTCTCTTCTCTGGAGGGAGTCTTCCCGTGGCTGTTATGACCCCCTAGCCAAAGCACAAGGCTTTCCGAACAAAGCCCGATTAATAGCTGCCCAAAACAAGTCCCTCAGCCTCCTTGGGCAGCAGCCTTCTGCCTCGTGTCTGTGTGACCTGCAAGTCCTGTTCCTTGATTGCAGGCATCACTTTCTCCTCTTGTACCAAGGGCTGATTTATCCTTCATTCTCTCTGAATCCTTTCCCTTCGTTCCCATCATCCCCAGGGCACTGTAAGGTAGCCTGGGCCCTCCGCTACTCCAGACTCAAGCTCTGTGACCCTATACCATACAGTAGCTGTCTGCCCCAAAGTGCTTTGCTCGCAGTTCCCCGTGCTCCTTCCATCCAACTTCCCCTGCCTTATCCAAGACCTTCTTAGGAAGACGCTTCAGCAGCATCTTTCCTGGACTCCTTTCCCAGCTTCTTCTCAACAGGGAACCACCCCAACCCTGGCTCAGGCCCCCAGGTTGGAAAGCTTCCTTAACGCAGGGCTTTCCTTTCCTTAACTCTCCTCACCTTCCTATCAGCAGGGGACCACCAGGTCCTAACCACTTGAGAGCCACCCAAGTTCCTTCCCCTGTTTACACCAGGAAGGAGGACTTCTCTTTCACACAGCACAGACAGGGCCTGGGCCTGGGATCACCACTGGCCGATGCCTCATCCAGACCTGGTTTTCCTCCCAGATCAAATCATCTTGGGGCAGGTGGATTTCCAGGGCAGATGTTTGACACATCTAATCCTGGCAAGAGCTCCCTCCTCACCTAAAGCCTAATCCTGCAAGGCGCTGAGCTCCCTCAGCTTCCACTGAAATCTGCACTTTGCAAGGTCAGGCTCTTACTGATTAATGCAGATAAACAGTGGGAGCCCTTTGTTTCCTCACTGGCTCATGATGGAGGGACCTTAATCCATGAGTTACAAACCTTTGTGAATGACTATGTCAGAATACTGCTGCTAATGGTTCCGTTCACACAGTGACTCTGCTGTGGATACACACGGGATGCTGTTCAAATGTGTGACTCTTTAAAAAGTTACAAAACACAGTAAAAACGTGGGGATAGTATTTAACAAGCCAAACAGTCTGGGATCCTACAGTGTATGCTGTCTGCAAAAGTCTTGGGATTGCCAGTCACACTACCGAAAAATTTAAGATTAAAAGGAGAGTTGAACACGCTGAGAATGATGCCTCCAGTGAACATGATCCACGGACTGAAGCGGACGATAGCAACAGACCTCTTGACTTTCTGTAAGGCACGGTGCTGCACTCTCATGGTCAGACCCGCTGGGTACGTCTACACTTATAAATTAGGTCAATTTAAGCAGGTTTAAGTCGACTTAATTTAATCCACGTCTACACTGGGCTTTCCTTAATTCGACTTAAGGTGCTCCTTAAGTCAAATTAAGGAAAAACTAGTTTGAATTAATAACACCTCACAATTGCTTGCACGGTGGCCTCCAGCTGGCGGGACCCAAGCGCGGGTCCCAGCAAAAAGGGAGCCGCCGGGACCCGCGGGGGTCCTGGAGAGAAAGGACTCCTTCGGTCCCTTCTTGCTGGGACCACATGGTCCCAACTAGGAGGGAGCGCTCCTTCCTAGTCGGAACCGTGCTCCAGCTCCCAGGAAGCCTCCGGAGACTTCCTGGGAGCTGGAGCACAGTCCCAGCCAGAAGGGAGTCTCAGGGCTCCGTTCTGGCCTGGACCTCTGGGGTCCTGGCAGAAAGGAGCCCGCACTCCCTTCTAGCTGGCCCCCCGTGTGTCCCAGCAAGAAGGAAGCGGCGGCTCCCTTTTTGCCGGGACCTATGGGGGTCCAAGCCAGCTTCCTTCTAGCCGGGACCACTCAGTCCCGGCTAGAAGGGCTCCACGCTCTCTTCTCCCCCAGACCGCTCCGGGGCTTGCTGCCTCAAGGAGAGCCAGCCCTGTGTGGGACTGGCTCCCCCTGGACCTAACTAGTCGACATAGAGAGTCTAGTATAGACTCTTTAAGTCGAGTTAGTAAGGCCCACCTTAAGTCGACTTAGGAGTCCTGTGTGGACTCTCTAAGTTGACTTAATAAGGTTGACTTAAAGTCGACTTATTTAAGTTGACCTAAATCACTAAGCGTAGACATAGCCGCTGAAATACACAGTACATGAGCCAAGTGCCATTCATCCTGCATCCTTCTCACTGCCCTGTTTGATCCATTGATGTTTGTAATGCTCACTGTTCCGCAGCTTTTTGTGGGCTGCTTTGCCCTGCGCTACTGACAGAATTTGTAAGATGTCTCATTCACCCCTAAGGAGTTCTCCATATGGTGACCCAATTCAAAAACATTCATTGGACCGTTCTCTGATGCAGTCAGAGAGGCCAGGATAAATTGTATTGTTGGTACCATCAATGGGTTTGAAGCAGCATATTTTGCTACATGTACGAACAGTCTCAAAGCTTGGCTCGTTCCAATCCTGTGCTCTAGTTCAGTTTGGTTTAGAGAGAGGCTGAAGTGGTGAAGTTGGGAATTGCATATGGTGTGGAACTCCTCTGCAGTCTGGGTGGGAAACAGGTCTGAGGGCTCTGTCTGAGCCCTTCTCTAATTTACACCAGTTGGGTGGAAAACAACCTGTGTTTTACTCTCCATGTTTCCCAACGTTCTCTCTGATTATTGTGGCTGCCTATCACACAAACACCCATAGACACGCACCTGCTGATGAAGATAACAGCCAGCTGAAGTAACGTAATTCCAGTCTAGTACAGTAATAGGTGAGGACAGTGCTGGATTAAGACATGCTGTGGACCTAAACTATGTCAAGATTCAGAGGCCCCATATACCATAAAAAATAAAGAGAAAAAAAGTCTATTACATTATAACAGAAAGGGTAATGAAAAAATAAATGATAAATTGTTATATTTGCATATATACAGGCAAAGATGCAATGAAAAGCAACTAAATAAAACATACATCTTGCAAAAAGCCTGATTTGCTTTATCATATAAATCTTCTTAGTTATCTCCTACATATTTAGAGGCCCCTCATAGTGTGAGGCCCTAAGCCATAACTTAGTAGGCTTGTGCCTAAATCTGGCAGTGGGTGAGGAAGCACATGTACAGATTCTGTGTTAGCAGACCAGCAATCAAAGCAACTTCTCCAGACCCCAATTCCTGGTTCATCATGTGGGCTATGTCTGAAAACAAACATTTCTGAGCACATAGCCAATGGCAGTTTTCGAGCCAAATCTTAATATATACATTACGCTGCTTAATTTTGCATTCCTTATTTTCGTCAATGCTGAGTCCCTCAACAGACACAGATGGCAGTCCATGAAGCCAGTGGAGAGTTTTCAGGGTTGAGGGGGATTCACCAATATGGCTTCCGCAGACAGGCACCTTCTAGATTTCCTTCTACACAAGACCAACCCAGCTCCCCGGAGCACACGTAGCTAGTACTGCTTGCTAATTTCAAAGATTTCCCTATTTGTCTACCGGCCCCAACAATACTCAGTGGCTGATGCTAATGAGCAGACATAGCTCACTGTTCTGATAAATGTTTCATACAAAATTAATGTTTGACTCGCTTTTAATTCGAGGCTGGCAGTGCTGGATGACTAGGCGATTTTGGAAAACAGAGCCATGTTAGACAGCTTAGTATCTGAGCTTTTGTTCTTTGCTAAAATTCCCCTTGACTTCAGGGCACGAAATGGAGGGTGGGGTCTTTTCTGCTGGTACTCTATTAACAGTAAACATTTTCATTCAGAACTGAAAGTGCTGGGCATGGAAACATGGGAATTACTGTACTCAAACAAGAGCAACAGGCCAATATCCTGGTTCTTACAAAATGCGTCCCAGAAAGGTGCTAAATATTGCAAAGCACCTAGTGTGCCATTCTATACAGTGGGGATAAATCTCTTCCTGCGCCTACCTAGTAATCATTTTGTCTACATCTGTCTACACTTACAAAAGTTAGTTTGAATTAGTTAATTCTAACTAACTAAGTCGAACTAATTTTAGTTAGTTCGAATTAACTTAATTTGAACTAGCATGGCCCCACTAGAATGCTAGTTTGAACTAAGCAAGTGCCATGCAGGGCACTTGCTTAGTTCGAATTAGTCAGTTGCATGAAGGTCAATCTGCCAATTAGTTCGAACTAAGCAGTTAGTTCGAACTAATATGGCCACATTGACTTAATTCGAACTAACTAGTTCGAATTAATCGTTAGTTCGAAGTAAAACGAGGTTTTACTAATTCGAAGTAACTTTTCCTTAATTCAACTTAAGGAACTGCTTAAGTCGAATTAAGGAGACTCCAGTGTAGATGCGGAGTAAATTAAGTCGACTTAAGCCTGCTTGAGTCGACTTAATTTACAAGTGTAGACGCACCCTTTATGCCTTACATCCTGGGAGCTGAACACTTTTAAATGTACTGTAGCTAACCTAAGCAGAGGTGCTTTCAATTTAAGCCTCTTTTACCAGGGCCTGCTGCACATTGACTATTAATAGCCCTTAACACTTTGCATCTGGATCAGAGCAGCTCTACAGATGTTTATAGTCTCCAAAATCCAGAAAGCATTTTAAAAGAGGGGATGTTCCTGATGCGCTCTCTCTCTCTCACTCTCTCTCGCTTGCTGTGGGTGAAAAATGACATCTATTTTGTTTTGTTTGTCCAGGGGAAAGTGAGGAATCCTACCCAGATCTTCTGGCTCTGCTGATTGCTGTCATTGTAACCATTATTGTGGCCATGGGAGTGAAGAACTCAGTAGGATTTAACAACCTGCTCAATGCAATTAACCTGGTAGTGTGGATCTTCATCATGATCGCGGGCCTTTTCTTTGTCAATAGCGACAACTGGTCTGAAGGACAGTTCCTGCCGTTCGGATGGTCTGGGGTAAGCGCCTGACACACAGTCTGGTACGCTACAGTCAGCCTCAGCAGTCCTAAACTTAAACATCCTAGCTGGCTGCATAGGGCGCATATAAAGCATCACTCCAATTCCCAGATACTGTGCTAGTGGGTCTTTATTATTTATTTGTATTACAGTAGCTCATTGAGGCCCCAGCAGAGATCAGTGCTAGACACTGTACACATCCATAGCAGGAGATAGTCCTTGTTCAGAATAGCTGATAATCTAACAAAACATAACAGCCACGGGTGGGAGAGGAAACTGAGGTAAAGTGACTTGCCCAAGGTCACGTGCCAGAGATCAGTGGCAGAGCTGGGAATAGAACGCAGATCTCCCTAGCCACTGCCCACATTGCCTCTCAGGCTATCCAACAAAGGAAGTGTTCACCCTCCCCTGCTTCCTTCTTAGAAAACATCACTTTGGGTTTCATCTCCTGACTCCTTGGGCTGTGTAGAGAGGTCACAGGGCCTGATAAACTGGGGAAAGGTATTATAGATTGTGGGGGTGGAAAGCAGTGGAGATATTTTCTGGGTACCTCTGAAAAAAAGGGGAAGTCTGGTCAACGGTGGGAGGGAACTGTCTGAGCTCTTCCATGGGTTGGAGTCTCTCTAAAGGGAGGGCCAGTACGACTGTGTGCTCACCTCCCAAAGTCAGATCTGCAGGGCAATAACTGAAGGACTTTCAAAAAGATTGAAGAGGAGCCAAAACCAACTCCTTTTTCCAAACCCCCTCAAGCCATGTGGGTCCAAATCATGCAGAATCCAGGTCCCAGCTCTGATCCAGAGACCAAATGCTGACCCAACCCAAACAACTCAACTGACAGCAGTAAGCTGAAGGATAACATTTTCCATGGGATTTAGGAACTGAATCCCATT
The DNA here is from genome assembly GCA_007922175.1 of Pelusios castaneus. Taxonomy (NCBI): domain Eukaryota; kingdom Metazoa; phylum Chordata; order Testudines; family Pelomedusidae; genus Pelusios; species Pelusios castaneus. The sequence continues at coordinate 6,691,801 of ML685816.1, read as the reverse complement.
GACTTTCAATGGGAATCAGACTCCTAAGGCTACATCTACACTAGAAAAGTTAAGTTGACTTTAATAAGTCGACTTAAAGTCGACCTTATTAAGTCGACCTTATTAAGTCGATTTAACAAAAGTCAACTTAATTTTTCTAGTGTAGCCATAGCCCCCTTTCGACCTTATTAAGTTGACTTAACACTTTAAGTCGACTTAATAAGGTGGATTTAGGCGCTAATCCCCGTCCACACAGGCTTAAATCAACCTAATAAGGTCAATTTAAGCGTTAAGTCAATCTAAATTGAGGTATTATTAAATCAACTTAAATTTTCCTTAAGTCGACTTAAGGAGATGCTTAAGTCGACTTAAGGAAAGCCCAGGGTGGACGCGGAGTAATTTAGGTCGATTTAAGCCTCCTTAAGTCGACCTAACTTGTAAGTGTAGACATACCCTAAGTAATTTAAGTGCTTTTTAACTTTTTAACCCGAGGTGTTTTACTGAAGCCCTGCTCTCTCCCAGCTGAACAGGGTGAGTTGGGTTATGTTCAGATCTAGATCCAAACCCTCCTTGCATCTGCATGACCAAATCCCAAATGACAACATTTTGGTTATCTTTGAAAAAAATCACTTGTGATTCTGTCTTCCCCCACTCCGTTAGAATAAGCCCAGAACATTTTCATAACTCTGAGCTCGAGAGCCAACCGTTTGAAATGATATATTGTTATAATGTACCAAAATACAGTAGCCATCTTTAAAAAGAGAGCTAAGGGAGGGGTAGTGCTGTGTCTGTAGAGAAGGGAGAACATATTGATATTTGGTTTGGGTGGTCTTCAGTAAAAATGTTCTAAACTGTTTCTTTTGTGCACTTCATAATGCCACCTGCCAGTGCTTATTTTGTGAATGTTAGCTCAAAGCTTACTGAGAAATGAGAATCTGGACAGATTTGGCTTTTTCAGCCTGCTTGAACTGGTTTTTATCCAAGGATGAGCAGTGACTGAAAATATCTGTGCTGGACTAAACCCAAGATAATTTTTCAGATTTACACTACTCAACTCCATAAGGTTCTGTACAGAAAAATAATCAGGAAAGTAAAGTAAACCGAGATTCTTGGTTATCAGAGCAGATCCTGGGTTGTCTGATGTTTTTCCTCCCTCTTCTCTTAAATGAATCAATATTTTCTGCTAGATAAAACCTAAAGAGAAGCGGCATAAACCCACTTGAGAGCATATATTGCATTTATCTTTTGAAACAACTTGGCTTTTTTACACCACATATTAGGAACAATAAACAAAGAGAAATAGAAAAAAAAACAGCCATTGCTTGTGTATTCAAACCTATGAGAGACTGGAGGCAAAATTACTGAATTTAACGGGATAGGGGGCTTTATTTAAAGCTATTGAAGTCAGTAAGAACCTTCCCATTAATTTAAGTGCATTTTGGATCAGCCCAAATTTGGCCCCAGAATTTAGCTTTTGTAAAAATAAGCATGCGGTCACTGTGGTTGGGGTGAAATTCACTCCTTTGCAGAGAGCTTTTAAATTTAAAGGATTTAAATGAGGCTTAAGTGGTTCAGAAGCCCTCTATATAAGGGTGAATCAGCATCTAATACACTGCTAAATAGACAGATGATATTATATCTATATTGAAACCCATTCTTTAATCTGTCAGAGATACCAACACTTTAAATTCATTACCTTTTTGGTCTTTCTTTGCTCAGAATATCTGACAGAAAACCAAGGACAGTTCTTTCTACCTCTGTATTTAAATAAAGAGTTGCTTTCACTTTGAACCACCACCTGCCATGTATGTATGTATGTATGTATCAGCCATTGCACATGCTTGAATGTTTGTTTCCTAAGCTTGATAACTATGCTTGAGAATACTATATTTAACGACTATAAACACTGTAAAATATTTAAACAGTACAAATAATTCTTCATCCAAGACTTCCCAGTGAGTGCTTCTAGTTCATCTGAAGTTTCCATACAAAATAGAAGCTATTCTGGAAGCGCCACGTGTCTGATTACATCTGTTCTGGCCCGTCTATTAGCACATTTTGCTGTCCCATTAAAAAGTTTGGTAATATGTACTGTGGGAGGATGTTACAAATCCCTATTAATTTTAATCAGATTTAGAATCTAATAACATGAAAGCAAGTGACTATATAAAAACAGGTTAATTATCTCATCTGTCAATGGCAGGATCTGTCAACAGATTCAGGGGCTGCGTAACTGCATATCTGTGTCAAGCATTAGTAAGTGGGAAAGGACCCTCTTTTAATGAAAACCCAAGCTGCCAGCCTTCAAATGATACAGAGGCTCCTCTCTCAAAGGGCTGAGTGCTCTCAAATTCAATGCATCTCCTACTCTTGGTTTAACTTTTTGTAATGGCCTTTAATCTCGAGGTATCTCATTGTGTGGCATGATGTTCAAGTTGCATGTTGAAACAGATGCACTAGATTAAATCATCAGTTTATGGGTTCTCCTAGGTGCGGGCCCCAAATCAGAACGTTCAGTGTGGGTACACAGATCAGCCTGTAACTCTCCAAAAGTCCAGAGGAAATGGAACCAGGTACCTTAGCTTAAAGCAGCTAAATCTGAAAACTTAGATACACTCTGAGCTACATCTGTCTGGCTTCACATGAACTTACTGGCTTGCACTCACGTTGAAAGAGGGTAGGGTTTGGTACTAGGCACTGATTTCAGCATTCTCACAGAAACCAAAATCCCCTCACTCGCAGGAGTAACTCGGCTCTGCCCTGGGAAACTCTGTAGGAGAGAAGTATTATGGGAAAGCTTCCCATTAGGCCACTGCGCTGGTAATGGAACCTCTCCATGGCTGCTACTGCCCAGTGCTCCTTCTGTCCTCTCCCCCAGGTAAAAGTAAAGTAGATCCTGCAGCTTTTGATATGGGTGAGGGGAATACGAGGAGCCATCTCTCTGCCAGTTCTCCGTCACGTATCTAATGAAGTCTGTTATACATGTAGGTGCTAAAAGGCGCAGCTACTTGCTTCTACGCCTTCATTGGCTTTGACATAATTGCAACCACAGGAGAAGAAGCTAAGAGTCCCAACACCTCCATCCCCTATGCAATCACAGCTTCATTGATCACCTGCCTGACAGCCTATGTATCTGTAAGTAGCAAATATTTAAAACATCGCTCTATTGTGTCTTTATTTTAGTGAGATAATATGCCAGTGAGACCACGTAACACACGTTTCCATCTCTGATGGAGGTGAATGACTACATCAGCTGTGGATGTATTTGAATACAGCAGTGTCTTTGGCTGCCCTCCAAGTCTGTTATTTCTAGGCAGAGGACTCAGATAGTTTCATTCTGATGGGGATACAAAGAGCCTGTGACAGCCTGTCTTTTCCCCATGCATTAGCTTCATCATCCAATGCAAAGGGGAGGTCAATGTGTAAGACTGCAGCAAAGCAAAGAAGAGCTGCAGAGATGCAGTACATATTCCCCGAGTTGTGTCTTTGGAAGAGAAGCCACTCTTATTGTTACAAATTTGGGATGCTGTCCCAGACATCACAGAGCAGAGACTGACAGTAACAAGTGTGGGTGGCAAGCATAGAAATGGCAGATACATTGTTCTTCTTCTCTGCAACCAAATAAAAACACATCTGTGTTCAGGGTAATGAAACAAAATCGAGTGAGTCACAAGGGAAAACATATTGTTCTGTTTTACTTAAAACCTATCCAAAGGCCACCAGGCTATCCCCTTTCCTTAATTGTGACAGTTCCCAGCCAAGCGCCTTCATTTATTTTTCATTTGGATAATTGTTCTGAGATGAACTTATTTTGTCCTTTGCACATAATATTTTACGTATGCAATATAAGAAACACAGGAAGTGTGGCCATTTCTGAACCCACATTTTCAATACTTCTGACTCTCCTCACTGAGAAACTGATCTCATACAGTGTGGGGACTTGGCAGAAATATATACAGCACTCAAAATCAGCCCTCTGGACTCCCCCACACTTACCCCAGTGTCTTCTGTTGTCTTTGTTAGGTGAGTGTTATCTTAACTCTGATGGTGCCATACTCTGCCATTGATACTGAATCCCCTTTGATGGAAATGTTTGTAGCCCACGGATTCTATGCCGCTAAATTCATCGTTGCCATTGGCTCTGTAGCAGGATTGACTGTGAGCTTGCTGGGCTCCCTTTTCCCATTGCCTCGAGTTATTTATGCCATGGCTGGTGATGGGCTTCTCTTCAGGTGAGTGATGAGCCATGCTTTTTCTGTCTTTTATCCCCCCCACTCCCCACCAATGGTAGGGACAATGGGAGCTTAGCTTAAAAATCAACAGTTGGAAATGTGAGCACAAATCAGAGCATGTAATCTGGGAAATCAGGAGAGTTCTGCCAGTTCAGTAGCTGATGCTAGAGTTTACACAGGAATGTGTTGCTATCAGGGGGCAAGAGTGATTAGTCTAATAAAAGTAACAGGCCTATGTCTTGCATGGGCAAAATGATCACATCCTGTTTCACACACAGAGGAGTAAATGTGCAAAAACCCATGTCTGCAAATAAAATAAAATCCGCCTCCCAAAGTAACAAATATTAAAGCCAAGGTCACACTTGGATTTAAGACTTCTGCTTTTTCCAAAACAGCATTTTAAAAATTGCCTGAAATGTTCCTGATCTATCACTCAGCACCGCGCCTTGATCATCAGCATCATTACAGATACCTTGCCTCACTGAGAAATACACTTTGGATTCTTTCATAGGAAAGAGGGAAAAAGAAACAGCCAGAATTGTACAGAAATTAAATCTAAATATTTTCCCTAGAACAAGCTCATACCTAGATTGGACAACCTGTCGTGAACTCTGAGTTTGCTTGTTTTATAAAAGAAAAGCAGTAATGCATCTGTTGTAAGTTAGAATTAAATATACTCCATTTGTACAGCACCTTTACTATAAAATATTTGCACTGCAAAGCTTTGAAGTACCACTTTCAATTTAGAAGTAGTTAGGGCCCAATCCAAAATTTAGTGAAGTCAATGGGAGACCTTATTAACTCCTGGAGGTCTAAGGCCTGAATATTGTAATGTTATCTGAATACCATAGGCCGGCAGACAGATCTAGGGCTTGTCATGTTACACCCATATGGATTTAAGGCAAGTCATAAACGTGACCATAAAAGACCCAATCCTACACAAGCAGAGTGTGTTCTACCATGAGAATCCCAGCTGTGGTCAATGGGGCAACTCATACCAACATGGTCAGCATGGTTGTGAGTTTTCTCTTCTGTTCTGTGTGCAACGAAAGCTTACAGTGAACTAATGAGAGTTCTGGGTGTGCAAATAATGCAAGATCAACTCCTAAGGGTGAGATGTTCAAAAGCGCTTATCATTGACCCAGCTCTGTTCTCATTGAAGTCAATGGGCGTTTCATCCTAAATGATCAGATGTGCACTTCAAAATCTTAGGCTATGTCTACACTTACTAAAGTTAGTTCAAATTAGTTCATTCGAACTAGCTAATTCGAACTAATTTTAGTTAGTTCGAATTAACTTAATTCGAACTAGCATGGCCCGCTAGAATGCTAGTTCAAACTAAGCAAGTGCCATGCATGGCACTTGCTTAGTTCGAATTAGTCAATTGCATTAAGGTCAATGTGCCCGTTAGTTCGAACTAAGTGCTTAGTTCGAACTAACATGGCCACATTGGGTTAATTCGAACTAACTACCGGTAGTTCAAATTAAGCGTTAGTTCGAAAGGTATAATCGAATTTATTAGTTCGAATTAAGGAAGCCCTTAATTCGAACTAATGAAAGCCTAGTGTGGCCAAGGCTTAAGTTAGTTCTTATTAAGCTTCCTTAATTCAAACTAACTTGCCAGTGTAGACATAGCCTGGAGCTATAAGCTACCCAAAATTCGGGTAGGGTCCCTTGTCATTACAGCCATTTCTTTGGGAGGGCCAGGCAGTGGAGTTTTACCCAAAGAAGCAGTTATTGTAGAACTTCTCTGAACCCCACTACTGTAGCTTTGCATCCAGGAAGTGTTACTGTCACAGGGAGGCGCCATCACATGCAATGTTAATGTTCTGTGACTGTTTCATACTCTAGATTCTTGTCCCATGTGAGTTCTTACACGGAGACCCCAGTGGTGGCTTGCATTGTCTCAGGGTTTCTAGCAGCTCTGCTCTCCTTGCTGGTCAGCCTACGGGACCTAATAGAAATGATGTCCATTGGCACGCTCCTAGCCTACACTTTGGTCTCTGTGTGTGTCCTGCTCCTCCGATACCAGCCAGAGAGCGACATTGATGGCTTTGTCAAATTCCTGTCTGAGGAACACACCAAGAAGAAGGAGGGGATTCTAGCTGACTGTGAGAAAGAGGTTTGCTCTCCAGTGAGCGAAGGGGAGGAGTTTACCAGCCCACTCACCAACACGTGCGGTGCAAAAAATCTACCATCGTTGGGTGACAATGAGATGCTCATTGGGAAATCAGATAAATCCGCCTACAATATCAACCACCCCAACTATGGCACAGTCGACATGACCTCAGGAATCGAGGCAGATGAGTCTGAAAACATTTATCTCATCAAGCTGAAGAAGTTAATAGGGCCACGTTATTACACAATGAGAATTCACCTTGGACTGCCAGGGAAAATGGATCGCCCAACTGCGGTTACTGGCCATACGGTCACCACCTGTGTGCTCCTGCTTTTCGTCCTGATGTTCATCTTCTGCTCTTTCATCATTTTCGGTGCAGACTATATCTCTGACGAGAGCTGGTGGGCTATTCTCCTGGTGATTTTGATGGTCCTGCTCCTCATTGCATTGGTATTTGTGATCTTGCAACAGCCAGAAAACCCCAAAAAGCTCCCCTACATGGCACCTTGTCTCCCTTTCGTCCCTGCATTTGCCATGTTGGTGAATATTTATCTAATGCTGAAGCTCTCCACAGTCACGTGGATCCGATTTGCTGTCTGGTGTTTCGTGGGTAAGTCTTGGGTTTTTTTAAGTGAGTCTGTTTTAAAAGAACTGTAAAAATAACTTCACTAGCAGATGGATGTCGATCTCCTTTCTCCTCCCTGTCCTACTTTCTTCCCCTCCCTCCTTTTCTTTACCTTCTGTTCTTCTGACCATTTTTTCCCCTCTTTTTTCCCCTTTTGTCACCTTATTTGGGGGAGGTTCTTTTTTTAAAACAATACAAATTCAAAAACAAACAAAAAACCTTAACTGGTTAGAACAGCTGGGCCATGCTGTTCACACTAGCCAGGCTGACTTGTCAGGTAGGGTCTATCACAAAACTTTCCCCTTCCTTGGCCTCTCCAGCTGTGATCCCAAAGCACTTTATAAGCTCAGATTAATTCAGCCCCCCAAGAGGCAGCCTAGCATGATTATCATCCCATTGCAAACAGAGACACTGAAACACAGAGGGAAGAATTGCCTTTCCAACAGTCACCCTGCAGGGCAGTGGCAGATTCAGGACCAGAATTCAGGTCTTGCCTGGCAATCCGACAATCTATGCAGCCAGTCACATTGCATCGCCAGCTGTCCGGTGAGTCATGGTGGGCTGGAGATTAGGAGACAGAAAGCCTGGGTCACCGTCTCCCATGCCAACCATCGTACACCATGTTCCCCTAAATCCAGCACTTCAAAGCTAGGTTCCTCTTTATGTCTGTGTGTCATAGACCCCTGCTGGCTTCTGTTAGTCCTATCTTGCTGAGCTCACGTGGCTTCCTGGCCAGTCTCTGTTCAGGGTCGTTCCCTGTTTTAGCAGCTCCATTACTGGGTCTGGTAGGCTAGCACCACTGTGTGGCAGTGCTCCGGTGTCTCTGCGGGTCCAATTACCCCTCACCTTCTGGTGCCCTCCCTCTTTTATATCAGGCTTCATTAGCCTTCTGAGGTCTGGCTTTGAGTGCCTGCCGCCATGACAGGCAACTCTGGCAGCTGCACATAGGTGTGGCCGGTCTGTTCGTTTGTAGGGTCCCCTCCCCTATCTACCTAAGTGCTGAATGGGGCTTACAGACCCCATCACAACGTATTTATTTACTGTTTATTTCAATCCTCCCCCTGCCCCCCGCTCTCTGGGCACTTCCACAAACAGCCAGACAGTCAGTATCAATATTAATGATCATCTCGACAGTAAACGCCTCTCCCACCACTGAAATATTTATATTTCCTCCATCTTCACCACCGCACCTCACCATCGTAACGACAGCCCCAAGTCCACCAGCCCACCCTCTCCCAGTGCCCTGGGGAAAAAAAGGGCCTTACAACATATCCAGAAGGTTAACAAACCTGGGCCATAGAGAATCAAAGCAGGATGAGAAAGCCAGACTCAAGGGCTATGTCTACACTTACTAAAATTAGTTTGAATTAGTTAGTTGGAACTAACTAATTCGAACTAATTTTAGTTAGTTCGAATTAGCTTAATTCAAACTAGAAAAAATTAGTTCGAACTAAGCAAGTGCCATTCATGGCACTTGCTTAGTTCGAATTAGCAATCCCCATTCATTTCAATGGCCGGTTAGTTGGAACTGAGAAATTAGTTTGAATTAACATGGCCACATTGGTTAATTTGAACTAGTTAGTTCGAATTAACCCTTACTTCTGATACCCTATTCGAAGTTATTAGTTCGAATTAAGGAAGCCCTTAATTCGAACTAATGAAAGCCTAGTGTAGCCATGGCTTTAGTTAATTCGAATTAAGCCTCCTTAATTCGAACTAACTTGCCAGTGTGGACATAGCCAAGGATTCCTCAGGGGGAATTTTATTATATATTACTTCTATTGTGGCAGCACCTAGTAGCCCAAGTCGTGGATCCCATATTGCTAAGGCACTGGACAAACTCAGAGCAAAATGTTCCAAATGTCCAGCCAACAGCCCCTTCCCCATCCACCCACAGCTCAGGATCTTACATTGGTTGTAACTCTGGCCCTATGGCACAGGGGGAGAGCCGGGAAGCTCTGTGCAAGCAGTTAGTGTTATTCTGCTGTCAGATGAAGCCTATTTTTAAAGAGGAAGAATTGGCAATGTTGGCCAGCTTGTCTGCCACGTGCCAGCCCGTACCAAATTCAGGCAGTCTTCTTGTAATCACCCCTCCCGGGGTTTGCGATGGGAGAGGAGAGCAGCTCAGCATTTCCTGCAGTGACTCTGCTGAGTTCCACTCGGACATTTCCATTCCAACTGGCTGCTGCCAAGTCCGACCTTATCAACAGCTCTCATTGGTAGAAATGTTACTCCATTCGACTAAAAGTGAAAAACAGGCAACAATCAGCAACAGGAAGGTTTTCCTGTTTATGAAAGCACCCAGAGGGACATGTTATCCCACCCACCATGATAGCTGTGTGGGTCTCACTCTTTTATCTGTCATCACAGAGCTGCACGGCCCGGACAGATTTCAGCAGCTGTTCTCTCACCTGCCCTGTGTTGTGTGAGGGCTGCTTTCCCTAGCCAGGAAATAGCCTGTTTTATGAGTTACATGTTGTACTAAGTCCAGTTTCTGTGGGTTTGTCCATAACTAATTTGGGTACTTGTTCAGATTTTGGCTTCTCACAAATGAGGGGCTAAAGTTGTTTGATAGAATGTCTTCCAGGAGAGGAGCACCAGAGAGATGGCTAGAAAATAATCAGTTCATGCAATTAAATGAATTACTCTCCCTTCCATACCCGGTGAAGGGCACAGACAAATTAAATTGGCCCTAAACTGTATCCTGATCTCTTCATTCCAGAATTGCTAGGTAACTCACACAGCAGACATCATAAGCTTGTGTGATTTAGCATAACAGATTATTTCCAACATTTGTAGGCATAGCCCCTGGCCCATGTAGATGGCCCCCATTCTCCTGCAAAGTCCTATTGATATCAGTGGGAGTCCCCCTAAGCACAGGGGATCATTGGGGTCAGACTGCAAGATCAGGACACGGTCAGCACAAGAGTGGCTGAATTAAAGAATCATCCTGGATTTTGATGCAATTTTTCCAAAAGATCTACATAGCAAGCCAAGGAATGAGCTGCCCCAATAGCATATTCTGCCCATTCCCAGCTATCAGGAGTTGATTGAGTGTTCCTCTTCTCAGGCCAGACTTCATGGTGTTAACTGCACCATTTAGAGTACCATCTTCACTGCAAAATTAACAGGTGTTATCTACGCTCAAGTTGCTCCTCTTGGATTACCCTGACTCACTTAACCACAACTGCAAAATAAGGTAAAATCCCACAAAAGTTCATGCAATAAATACATTTGTTAGTCTTTAAAAGTGCCACAGGACTCCTTGTTTGTTTTGCTGAACTAGAATAACACGGCTACCCCACTGGAATGGTACAAAATAGCACTTAAACTGCTGTGTCTCCAGTGACGCTACAGTTATTTGTGCATGGCACAGAGGGTGTGTCTACACTTACAAATTAAGTCGACTTAAGCTTGCTTAAGTCGACTTAATTTACTCTGCGTCCACACTATATTTTCCTTAAGTCGACTTAAGGAAAAATTAAGTCGACTTTATAAAACCTCGTTTTAAGTCGACTTTGTTGGCTAAGTCGACTTTAGAAAGTCGACTTAGCCAGTGTGGATGTGGAGTAGCCCTAAGTCGACATTAAGTTGACTTAGGGGGCTTTAGGGCTTCCCCACTGCCCTCCCTGCCAGGGAGGCTGGCACAGCCACAGCCTGGCATGCCCCCCCCCAAAGGGCAGGGCAGAGCCCTGCC
>ML685816.1:6612451-6681049 GCA_007922175.1 Pelusios castaneus | reverse complement strand
CAAAATCGACTTAAAATCGACTTAAATTAACAAGTGTAGACATAGCCTAAGACTCCAGAGGGCACAGCCCATGCTTCTGCAGGAAGCTGGAGCCACTATATGATTCTTCCCTGGTGAATTGGGGGAAGAATTTTTTTGGAAATCTTTGGAAGACTAGATGCACTCTAGTGGCACTAACCTGCATTCATGCCACAAAGGGGTCATATTAACAGTTAGAAGTTTTAGCCTAAACCTCACGATGGGCCACTCAACTACAGCTGAAAGCTCCACTGCACGCGTGTGAAGGGATTTTGTATGTGGACAGGACATGAGTTAGGCATAACATTCAACTTACTCAAGTTACCTCTGCAATGAAGACAAGGCCTTCAGCTCTTGATATGTGTAAATATTGTCTTCAGTGCCAGTCAACTCACTTTTAAAGTTTATAACAGAAACTGGAAGGGTACAGAGAAGGGCAGCAGAAAAGGCTACAGAAGCAGAAAGACCTCCGTGAGCAGTGTTGCAGTTTAGAAAGCAGACAAATAAAAGGTGACATGATAGAAATGTTTCATGAATGGTGCAGAGAAAGTCATTAGCCACTTCCTATTTCCCCCGCATAACTGTAAAACAAACGGACACCCATGAAATAATTGGCAACACATTTAAAACTGGGAAAGGAACTATTTGTTTAGCTTTACCTAGTGCATAATTAAGCTGTGGAACTCATTGCCACAAGATGTTACTGAGACCGAGGTCTTAACAGTAACGTAAAAAGAATGACACTAGTATGAATATCAAGAACATCCAGCCTTACACATCCTTATATTAATTAAAATCAGAATAAGGGATATAAATCCACAGCCACCTGGGGTTTGGAACGTACTTTTCTGATAGGCACGTTATTCTGTGATTTGTCTGTAATAGGGTGTTTTGCACATTCCTCTGAAGCACCTGCTCAAGGCCCCTGCTGGAGGCAGACCAGTGGAATACATGGACCAATGATACATGGAAGTATTGGTCTTATTCAATACGTCAATGCTTGTGTGTTCTATGGTCCTAACTGCAATGGGAGCCTTTATTTAATTTCACTGGATGACGTTAATTGTCTCACGGCATCTGGATGTGCCCAGCAGAGCTAGTGGAGCACAGCTTCTGAGTCGGAATTCCAGCTTGGCTCTGGTTTATTTAAAAGACCTCAGCTTTAAAGCCAAAATCAAGGCGAGTGACAACCCTAAAACCACGTCATTTTCATAACGATCTGGAGGGGACTGTGCACAGGGAGAGAGCCCTCTTTCTCTGTAGTCTCCAGAAAGGGGGCGCTATACAAAATCGTTGGAGAAGAGAGCAGTTATGTACAATTCCACAGATCCACCTGGATCCTGAGAGCTGAGCGGTTCCACCCCAAAGGTCCTCTCTCTCTCCCCACTTCCCGCCAGACACCCTTGGGCAATTGTTCCACTCCACGAATAGCACCATATATCCTGCAGCTCTGCAGCCCTCACCCAGACTCTAAATAGAGGTAAACAATTAATTTGTTTCACTTTTTTATTCAAAGCAGCCATATGCAGCTGAGGTGTTAAGTAAGCAGAGGGCGTCACAAAGGAGCTTCACAAGATGTATTTTTAGGATTTAATTGGACTGAATGTGGACTCGCACTTCCCAGGGCTCATGACTGCAGCTCCATTAAATTTCTATGAGCAGACAAACCATCTGGCAGTGCAGGGTCCATAATTTTCAACCATATCAGGAGAGTTCTAGTTCAATTTTTAATACTCCAGGCTGACTGAGAAGAGCCCTGCAAATCCACAGATATCTGCTTTATATCCACAGATAGACACAGACCTTTTTTTTTTTTTTTTTGCAGATGGTGGATCGGATGCAGAGCTCAAAGGCATGGAAGCAGCTGTCAGCAGCTTTTGTGTCTTTGAGGCTTCTTCTCTGCCTTTGAGATCCAGGGTGGGGTCTGGCTGCCTGTTCAGTGGGGGTCCCAGGGGCTGGCCAGCCATCAATGGTTCAGTGCCCACACACCCCTGTGGGCCACTGATCAGCTGTTTGGTGAGTCTCCCCCTGTCAGCCACCAGTCAGTTGACTGGCAGCCGCCTGGAGGGTTAATCCCCAAACAAATGATCAGTGGCCGCATCTGCAAGGGAACTGGCCTCCAGACAGCTGACTGGGGGCCCAGAGCTGCAGGTGCCTGCAGGTGCAGATGCCATAGAAGAGAAAGAGAGCAGGTGACAGGTCGGATGTAAACTGATTCTCACAGATGCGGATCAGATGTGGATCCACATTTTTGTATCTGCTTGGAATTCTAGGGTTGAGGAACTCAGTGGCAGGGATGGGCAGACTTAGTGCTGCGTGTGAGCCTTTTAGTGAAAACAGCTACATTCTGAGCTGATGCAAGCAGGAGTCAGTGGAGGTTTCAGTATTGTCAACACCAAATATTCAAAAGTCATTAAAATTATGAGACTGGCTTTAAATCATGAGATTTAAGAAAATTAATATATTCTGAGTTCTTTTTTTAGTTGCCTTGTGGTGTTGGCACTGTTGGGGGGGGTCACATTTCCAAGCTTGCTTCCACAGTCATGGTGACTAGGAACTTTCCCTTTTTTTTTTTAATGAAAGCAGAGTTTTTCACATAAACACTCGACTCCAGGGGCTTTAAGAAAAACCACCAAATATCACAGGATTTGCAATTCTAGCCTGAAAGTCGCAGAGAAGAGCTTGAAAATATGACCCCTAAAGATTAAAAAGTAAAAGGCAATCAAAAAGAATCCCCAGATTATTAATTTTTAAATCTAGTGATGTTTGTCATTCTGATGATTACTTTAGTGTGTGTGTGCGCGCAGACCTGATGCCTTGTTTTTGAACACGTAGCGTTTTCAATAATGTCCTCTGCTATACTGAATTCTTCTTCTGGCAGTGGCCAACACCTGGTTGGTTCAGAAGGTCTATGTTTATATTCAGTTGTTCACGGGAGATAATTTCCTCCTGACCCCTGCAAGCAGTTCATGCCCTGGAACGTGAGAGGTCCATATTGGAGGAGCCTGTTTTACAAATAGCTATTTTTCAGTAGCTGCTACACATGATCTTGAGGCTGGAGGTCACATACTTAGATGTTTGTTGGCTCTCAGGAGAAATAGCCATCCATTGTATGCTGACACTTAAGAAGCTATGGCTCTAGTCAAATATAATGACTTCCTCCTGCAGCTTTAAATCAAGGTGACTTCAAAAGTCTGCTAAATTTAATTAACTTTCCCCTGCGGTTTGCATGGCATCAGTTCAGTTACCAGCCACAGGCAATTACTAAACAAAGGCAGCTTCTTTTAAATTTAATTATTTCACCTGCAGCTTCCATGGAAAAGGGCTGAAGTGGGTAGAGTTTGTTTTCCCTTCGCTGTTGTGTGAGACTTGTGGTCGTGTTGTGTGAGCTCCCTGTTTTCTCACATGATGATGTCAGTCACTGCCAGAGCTGAGAGAGACTTGAGCAGATGAAATTCCTGGAGGAACACATGTGCAGTAGGTTGATTCTTGAATCCATTATCAATTTAGGTTCTTAAATCTCCATGTACCTTGGCTTCTGGAAAAAACATTTCATGGTGGATGGGAGAGAGAGATTGTGTGGTGCCACTCCCACATGAGAAAAGTATGAGAAAGAATTGTAAAGAAATTCGTAACAGTAAGAGAAGAGCTGTATTTCTGTATCATCTTAGCATCAAACATATTTAACCTTATGACTGTGAAGCACATCAACTCTATGCAATGAAGGGTATGTGAGGGAGAGTGGGGACGCAGACTGAAGAGAAAGGGTAGCTGGGGAGGATAAAAGTATGAAAATGGGGATTGGGGATTTTAGCGTGAGTCTCGTGATATCTGAAGTTTTTCTTCAAATCCTGGATCCTCTAGTCCTCTGTTTATATGAGAATTTCACTTTGCATATAAAACAATAAGTATTGTTCTAGTCCCTTGCGTTTTCAGAGAGAAGCTTGAAAACATGAACCCCACAGGTTCAAAAACCAGAAGGCAAATGGAAAGAACCCAATTGGTGTTATTTTAAAATCTCATGATTTTGCAGGCCTGATATTACATAGACCAGATTCGGAGCTGGTGCAAATCAGAGTAATTCCACTGACTTCAATCACTTCATTGGAACTAGACTGATTTACACTTTCCAGGGATCTGGCCCAAATATGTGACCTATCTATCTCAGTGAGGAGCAAGGGGGCCCAACTCCAGTAATTGTGTCTTTACAACTTCTTCTTTCTCGGCCATTCTAAAATATATGTATTCCATATAGCTAATAGAGGGATTAACAGCTTTGGAGTACCATCACAGTATCAGTTTGATACGATCTGTGTGTGAAACTGTTTAATCTTTGACTAACTATCTCAAGTGTTTCCTTTCTCAGAGAGTTAATGGTTGTACCTCTCCATGTTTCCCCACCCCCTACAGGCTTGCTCATTTATTTTGGCTATGGGATGTGGAACAGCACACTTGAGATTAGTGCCCGGGAAGAGGTCCTCCATCAGAGCACATACCAGCGCTATGATGTGGATGTTGATCCATTCTCGGTCGAAGACGGCTTTTCCTATGCTAATGAGACCAACAACTACCAGGACTGGGAGCCCTCAGAAGACAAAGGCTTCTCTTACCAGCAGATGTCAGAGGCAAAGGAAAGCAGTCAGACGAGTAGCAAATCGAAAAGCAAAGGCAAACACAGACGGAACTCGGAGGCCCTGATTGCAAATGATGAGCTAGACTACTCGCCTGAGTAAGCATAGCGCAAACAAAACCACAAATTCTATTTCTCACTAACCTAACCCTTGGGTTAGAAAGTGAGTTTCTTTGCCTCTCACTTTGAATTCCACCCTTCCTAAAATTTCATTGCCCAGAGTCACATCACTTACTCACTCACTCACTTTTTTACTCTTCAGGATAGTTCGATAAAAAGCATTCTGAGTCTGTCACATTGAACAAAACAGGCACGTGGCCCATCGCAAGTCCACCTGCATGGCCGATTTTGGTAAACGTTACCAAGAGGGCCATCACTTGGCTGATGTCTGGCAGATTCTTTCTGTCTATTAAGCATTATATTGACTTCTTTTGGCAGCACTGAATGTGATTTAAATGAGCGATGTGCCAGTAGGGCAGGTTTCATGTGAGCAGAGTTACATGAACTGGTGCAAGCATAAAACATATAATTTCTCTGCTTTCCAGAGAGAATATTTACCCCATGACTATACTGGTGTGAAGCAACAAATTTGGCACTTTCGTAGCACACATATTTTTTTCCTTGAGTTTACAGAAAGAAAACTTTCGCTAGATGGGTGTAACCAGACTGACACAGTAAAACAGTTCTCAAGGGAATCTCAGGAGTAGCTTAAAGTTGGATCCAGAGATCTTAGCCCCACAGAGCAACATTTTCATCCCCCATTTTAGCACCATGGCACTCACTGCAAACCTCACGGCCAGGGATGGGCCTTGAACCAAAACCTCTGAATCCAAACACCCCAAATTTTGAGATTAAAACACAATCTTCGTGGTTTATGCCATGCTCTAGGCCAGACCAAATAGAAACTTCAGATTCCAGCATGCCTGAAAGTCTCAGATCTGGATCTACACTTTGTGTTTGGGGCCCATCTTTAATCACGATGAGGATCACTCTCCTCATTTAGGCTTAAGTCATCTCTGTGTGAATATCTAACTCCATTTCTCTTGATACTAAGGCTTGATTTCCATTTCCATCACACGTCTTCTACAGATTCACCAATCCATAATAGGCCCAACTGGTCAAAGTCCAGATTGTCATTCAGATTCCAACAGAATCCTGTGGCACTTTTAAAGACTAACAGATTTATTTATCGCATGAGCTTTCGTGGGAGAAATGACGAAGTGGGATTTTCTCCCACGAAAGCTCATGCGATAAATAAATCTGTTAGTCTTTAAAAGTGCCACAGGATTCTGTTGTCTTTCTACAATAGACTAACACGGCTACCCCTTTGGAATTCAGATTCCAGTTCTTCAGCTGAGGTTTCTCTTTGTTACTTCATGTTACACTGGCCATTGACATTAGGTCATCACTGGCCAATATTTGTGTCAATAATCAGGCCACTGCAATCTCATTCCTCGGCATAAACTGCACTTTGTATTAAGGATCCTCACCTTGGATGTTTTTAGCTATTTAACCACTGAATTGTTGAGTGCTGCTATGGAAAATACTGAATTGCAGCTAGCTACTGTAGTTAATTAAATTCCCCAAATGGGATGCACAAAGGGAGATGGGAGTTCGTGGAACACAAGGGAGGGATTCTTAGGAGCTGAATGTTTATTGTTAGTTAATCTATGGCTACTAGTCGAGAACTAACTCAATCCTGCTCTTCTCACCTAAGCAAAACTCCTAGCCACATGAAGAGGAATTTTGCCTTGTGATGCCGGCAGGATCGGACCCAATAGCCTCTTCACATCTAATCACAAGCAACCATGGACAAACTCACCTCTGGTGCTGCTCCACTGAATTCAGTAGAGTTATGCCAGGGATGACTTTGCCCTGTTGTCTTTTCCCTTCAGTATATAAAAGAAACATAGGTAATTAAACTCTGATAGGAATTATCCTGCTAAAGAAACAGGACATTTCTAAGTCACCGACTCCCATCCAGGTTTTTATTTATTTCATAACTTAATTGCACTATTCTAAATGCACCTATCAGCACTACAGGGCACATGCTCAGCACATACAATCTCAAACCTGGAAGTGTTACAGAGTTACTCTCCCAAACTGGAGCTCACCTCACCAGGACAAAGCCAGAGAGAGATACTTTCAAAGCTGCCTAGGGGATTTAGGTACATATTGAATTTAATGAGTTGTGTGTCTCAGTCCCGCAGGTGGGTATGAAAATCAAAGCCAGGGTGTTTACCAGGTCTTGCAGCATGCAGGTCTAGCCAGCGAACTCAAGTTAAACTAGACAAGCAGAGGAGTACTTTCCAGGGGTGAGGTCCCCCTTTCTGAGAACATTCTCCACCATCTCCCCAAATTACAAAACTATTGCCTGGAGCATCCTGGATGACTTTGAGTTTTGAAATGCAGAAGTAAAGAGTCTGGGTGAAAAACCTGGCCCCACTGAACTCAGGAGGAGCATTCCCACTGGCATCAGAGGAGCTAGGCGTTCACACGTTTGTCTCCGACGTTGCTCACATCCATTCCACAGAGCAGTAGTTCTCAACCACTGTCACCACACAGCAGTACAGCACAGCACGGAGAGCTGGGGAGATGGCTGGGGGGTGGGTTGGTTGTCCTCCAGGGTCGCAATATGCCACCAAGCATTTTGTGACTGGAAAAAGGTTGAGAACCATTGCCATAGAGGATCAATAGGCTCTTTTTAGCACATTTGGATTCTAATAATTTTCAGAGCAAGGACAAAATGTTTTATTGTCTCTTCCTTTTAAAAGATATCTGCTAGGATTCTTATCATGCTGTGTATTTACGTAAGAACAGCCATATCGGATCAAACCAATGGTCCATCTAGACAAGTATCCTGTCTTCTGCCTGTGGCCAATGCTTGATGCTTCAGAGGGAATGAACAGAACGGGTCATCCAGGGGTTAAAGTAAGCCGGAACGCCCCGCAACGCCATTCTGGGGCCAACAAATTTGGCAGGCCAGCGTTCCAGGGCCCAGAAAAACAGAAAACTCCAGCGGAACACATGTTGCACCCTGCCCTATTGCAGGCAGGTCAGCTGAGAGCAGCAGCAGCAGCAAGCTGGGGAGTTTTCAAATCTCCCGCTCTGAGCATGCTCACACAGAGCATGTTCAGCACGGGAGCAGCTGGGCCTGGCCAAGTGACTCCAGAGTCCGGTCACCGCTGCAGCTCCAGCCCAGTAAGTGAGGTGGACTGGGAAGCCTCCAGAGAACGGGGGGCCCAGGGCCGGGAAGCCAACGGGGAATGGGGAACGGGGGGGAGGGGGCCCAGGGGGCTGATGGTGAACAGGGGGCTGGGTGCCCAGGGGGCCACCGGTGAGTGGGGAACAGGAGGGCTGTAAAACGTGGGTAGAGTAGTATTGCAGTAGAATCACAGAGCAGGACCCTAGTATACTAGGCACTGTACAAACACAGAATAAAAATCACTACCCTAAATAGCGTACCGCTTAAGCCAGGGGTCGGCAACCTTGGGCACGCATGCCAAACGTGGAGCATGCGGCAGCTCCTGCTAGCCCTGTCCCCACAGCCCCATACTAAATCTATTCCTGACAGCTCTTGGACAGCTAATTAGTCACACTTGTCCTCCTGGACTTTTTCCCTTGTGGGGCATCTGCTTTGCTTTCACTCCTCCAGGCTAAACGGCAGTAATTGTGTCTGCTTTACCTGTGATTTGAAAGCCAAACTGGAAACAGATCACAGGCACCTTCCTGACACGCTAACATCAGCACACATCTACACTGAAATTTAAATTTCAATCTTGGTGTGCCCGCGGCAGTCAACATTAAAAAAGTTAGATACATTGCAAGAAACTGCAATGAGGAATAGATCCATTCTTGATGTCTGCACAAGAAATTAAATAACCCTAGTATTCTCTATAAACAATAACACATTTATTTATAACATGACTCTCAGCCAATATGCTCAGGGTGCTATACAAACAATTTATATACAGTAATAATAAACTCTGGGGCGCTGGAATCCTGCAGAACACCTGCTGGTTTCACAAGGTCAGGGAGAGGGGATGGGAGGTTGTGTCCCTTGGTTTACGCACAGAAAAAACACTGATGTCAGCGGGAGGTTTTTTGCCATAAGGACTTAATGAAAGCTAAGGAAGCATTTGGTCCATTAGTTTAAAGTGGCTGATCAAACAGTAATATAGGTAGGAAGTAGAACTCAATAAAAAATTCCAAGCATATCATTTATTCACTGAAAAATACAGATTTGGGTCAACCAAATCTATTCACAAACTTGGGCTGAACCAGGTGAATAATTTTGGCAAAAAAAAAACCCTGAATATTTTTTAAATCAAAACATTTTGTTTGAACATTTTCAAAATGATGTTTGGAGTTTCCATTTCAAATCAATATTTCTTTTAGAAATGTAGCTAGACTTATTAAAAAAACAAAAACATGAACAAAGAAATTTTTAAAAGACCCTGAAAACTAAATGAGCTAAACTGAACTGCACAGAAAACTCAAATTTATTGTTTTCAAATGTTTTAGTTTGGCCACCAAGCTGAAATAAATCAATGATTCACTCAGCTGTAATTAGTGAGTGGAAAGAGCTCACAGAACAAGGTAACCAAAGCAAGGAATTTATCTGAAAGGCCGAATTCTAACTTTAGATGCCCAAATATAGCCCCTATTTTTGTTTAAATAACAATTGCATAGTTGAATTACAATTCCGTAGTTGAGCCCAGTAGCACTATGAAAACTGTCAGAGATGGCCTTCAAACAGATTCCCCCAGTGTCCAAATATCTTCAGATCGGGGAGAAATTTGGATCTGTATGCTACAGCTTCTTTGTTAATCTTCTGTTTCAGGAACTGGTTATAAAATGTCTCTGGCTGGTGTCACTGGGGCACAAGAGTCGTTTTTCTTTTAGTTGCTATGCTACTTTTTAGGAAAAGAAAAATCTGGAGGCAAAACTAACTTTCAGAACTCACTGATCTGATCTTTCCAAAAATTATACTCATTTTAAAACTCCACTGACCCAGTGTGGCTGTTCTTACATTCTAGCCTTTAACCTCATGAGCTCGAGGTTAAAATCCTTGGGTAGGTCAGAAATGAAAGTGAGCATTGGGATCTCATCCAAGTCCCTGTTCAGTGTGTGTGCACAGCTCCACTAGGAAGCTGCTAGAGGAGTCTGAGAGCTAGGATGCCAAGGCTTGGAGGTTTTCGAGAAGGATTGAGGGCTAAAGGCAGATCTGTGTCAAGGCGGCAGAGATAGTACGCCACGCTCAGTTCAGTGCTCTATCCTGCACCAAATTCACCTGGGGAATTAGAGGTAAGTGGCTGTTGTACATAGTAACACTTTTCATATAAAAACTCTCTGGAAGTGATGATTGCCATGTTTTAATACACACACACACACACACACACACACACATACATTCACAACAGCTTCAGTGAAACCAAGGAGACCGACCCCGGAATCCTTACCCACTTGACTAGTCCTTGGGGGCCAGATTCTGCTTTCAGTTACACCAGTAAATATCCAGAATAATTCCAGTTGTCTCAGCAGAATAATTCCTGTCAGAAGAGTCACATATTGGTGCAGCTGCAATCAGAGACTTGCCCTTTAGCGTCAACAGAACTACTCATGTGAGTAAGAATTACTCCTGTGAGTAATGCTTAGCGGATTGGGTCCAATTAATTGAGTCTGACTGATTTTACAAACACCTGAGTTCATAGAGAAAACATAAAAGAACCTTCCATTTATGAGAAATACAAGCACGGAAATGAAGGATGGAAAGTTCTGTGTATAATTTGGTCTGTTGAAGCAGTCCCAGTTTTAGCCCCAGACACCCAGTGACTTTAAAAGGAGTTGCAAAGTTGTCTCAGAGAGTAAATCTAATTCCTCTGCAAACTTAACTGGACTCGAGCACCTTTACATTTAGATTTGGGAGGAAGGCCAGTAGGTTGTGAATCTCCTAGTGTTTTACCATGCTCTTAAGATGCTGTTTGTTATTGTGTAAACATAACCACAGTGTACAGTCTGTTAGAGAGAGAGATTACACTCTTAAAAGATATGTGGCTGTATCTTCATCCAGGGTTTCTGATTTGAATATATGCAAGAGCAGAGCTTGTGGGATTTATACATGCCACCAGACTCCTGTGATAAAAAAACAGCCTCGAACTATATACTGGTTGGGTGTATTTTTTTAAAAAACAGGAATATCAACAACAAAAAAAATCACATCCTTAATATAAACTTAAATTTTTAGTCAACTATTTATCTCATTATCTCATTATATATAAGTTTATCTCATTAACTTAATATATTTGTGTGTGTTTGAGCTTCCACACACATTCCCTCTCAGTCCAAAAGAAAATCTATTTTTCCCAAGGGCCTTTTTACTGAGCGCCCACAGACAGTAGCCCTTACATAGGCAAACATCCCAGTGGGAATTTTGCCTTAATGAGGATCAGAGCCAGAATTTCCATATGCACCTTTTTGCATACACACAACCTGCATGTGCCTCTGGTGGTGCGTCTGGCATGAGCAGCTAATCAGGGTTTGTATTTCCAGAGGTGGCACAGATGTGGTGAGTGGTACATGCTGAAGTTCCTTTGAAAATATGGCCACATAAATCTACATTAAACACCCACTTTTTAGATCTCTACATGTACTAGATTTTACAGGAAGGAATCCTGGACTCCCACCCACTGAGAATCTGTATTCCTCTCTGTGGAGCGGATCCTGAATGGTGCTGAGTACTTCCTGAAATGCTCATATCTCACTGAAATGTGCTGCTTAGACATAGCGATAGATGTGTTAGAAATATCTACAACAGATAGATGGCACCTAAGCAGGCCTCGCCCAACAATTTTGGGTAGAAAAAATATGCCTTATCTTCCTACCAGCTCCTGTACTAGGTAACATTTCAGAATAGTCATCGCAACCCCGGTTCTGCAAGGTACTTAAGCACGGGCCTAGCCCTAAACACACGCCAAAAGTTCCTTGCTGAATGAAAATCTCTAATCCCTTGTGGCCTAAATAGCTCATGCCAGAGTAGTCACTAGAAATGGTACCTTGTGCAATTCACTGCAGGCCTGATCTACAGCGCATTGAAGTCGATGGGCATTGCTGGACTATCCTGTGGCTATTAATGTCCCTATACTTTGCTCCAGCACTTCTGTATCCAGCCATCCCTTCTTTTTCCAGTCAGGTGTGTGGATTTCAGTCAATCCTGAATGTTTTGTTCACGACCCCCCCCTGTTGTGTCATGAGCCGTTAAAGCGAATCATCCACTCTACAGAACACCAGAGAAAAGAGGATAGGCAGGAGGAAAGTTTGTTACAGTATTGACCTTGGAGATAATGAAGCAGTATTTATATATATGGAAAGCACAAGACAAATCAAATTGTAATGAAAGAACTGTGGGAATGTGTTCCGTAAGAATAGGCTCTTTCTAAAGTTATTGCACAGATTAATATAATTTCTAGGAAACAATTAGTATAGTCCAATGTCAAGACAAAGGCAGCCTAGATATTAGCCTGTGGTTTGTAATATTTTCCCCTTATTCAAACATTATGACAACTACCAACTGAGAGGTGGCTAAGCAGCGTGGAAGTGATCTATTTGCAGCAGAGATTTGCCTGAGTCCAGACTCAAGATCCAACTCCCTGAATGTGAAGGAAGTTGAGAACCCCTGAAAGTTGGGGTTCCAGTCCATCTCTGGTTGCAGGTTATCTGCATTTCCACTAATAACAGACTCTTGGGGCAATTTGACATGCAGGGAAAAAAGTAATCAAGGCCAAAATTTTCTTAAGGCCCCACTAACTCTGGATGCCTCCATTTTTGGGTGGCCAATTTGAGATATTTAAAGGTCCTAATTTTCAGGGGAACAGTGCACAGCCTACACCTAGTGAAGTCAATGGGAGAGATGGGTGTTCAGCACATCCATAATTCCATGTTTATTGCCTCAAATTGAGCCCTCAGAATTGGGGCATCAAAAGTTAATGGACACTTTTGGAAAATGTAAGCCTATATATACCCTATAATTCCAATTAACATTAATAGAAGTCACACACTTCATTCTCTCTGCATGATGATCATATATCCTGATGATCATAAATCCGTCCCTTTCAAAAGAACCTAAATATTATACTGATGAAGCAAAACACTTCAATTCTTTTTGGCCAACTTCAGATTTTAGTCCCTCTTCAACTTTTTCACTGCAATGTGATTACAACAACCAGCATTCTAGCATCCTCCCTGCAAAAAAATTAATCACACACTAACTGACATCAGATGTTATAAATTCAGCTTGTAAATTATCTTTACTTTTTTCATTTTGTTTGGTCTTTATGATGTACAACTTGCTTTTATGAAGATGATATTTTCTGGTGTGACGATTCTCTGCAGTTCTGGTATGAATTGATGTATTTGTTAACAAGTTTGTTATATTATTTTATTTTATTTGTGGTTTCCAAAACCCCATTGGTGCATTGTACAATGGGAACTTGTGGTGTGTCATGAAGAAAGAAAAAATATGCAGATGTGTTATGGAGTGATTTTAATTTTCAAATCATTGTGTTGTTAATACTAATATATATATATATATATATATTGACTTATCAAGATACTAAGAAAAGAAATCTAAATTTACCAAAATGTGTATATTTTAATAAATGCATAAAGCTTTATTGTGTGCCTTTACATTTAAAAAATGAATTTATAAAGGAAGCCAGAGAAAACTGTGTCTTATTATAAAAATTCCATAATAATGTAAAGCTTTTAAATGAAAGACTACACCAAAAAAAGGAAAGGAAAAAAAGAATTTCCCATATAAATTTTGTTAAAGTGACCAGCAGCGGAAGAGCTGATATTTTTTCAATGCTAAATTGAAGTTAAATATTATAGACAAAAATCTTGCCTTAAGTGCTCCAAAATTTCATTTGTAGAAGAAACATTTAAACGGGCTGATTTTGGTATTTACTTGCATTGTTGTGAAAATGGTGATTAGTTTACACAATAAAAACCTAAGAAAATGACAGCAGGTTGACTATTAAAGTTTTAAGTATCAAACCATCAGTGTCATACTTCGCCTCTTAGACCGACTCTTTTGCTCCCTCTCCGCAGCCAAGACAAATTGTAACAGAACTGACTCAGAGCAGTACATTTAGAGTGGCAGTTCTGGTGCCCCCTGGCCCTTCCCACTCCTGCCTCTTCACAGTTGGGAGCATGCAGGATAACAGGAGATGCAAAAAGCCTTGTGAGGATTTGTGTTTCCAAGAGAAACTCCCTGGTTTGCTCTTTGCTCCTTGAGTGTATAGGCTGTTTCTTTCCATTCTGCTGCCATTTAAAACTATATGCGATCAGCAGATTCACAGAGCCAAGCTCAGATAAAAGCCTTGTCAAGGTACTTGGGAGCGGGTATGGGCAATTGTACTGATAAGAGGTGGAGGTTAAAGGCCCAAAGGGTTGCTGGGTCTCAATCTTTTTCTATTCTGTGACCCTGTGTTACAACAGAAAAAAAATCTTTCACGCTCCCCTGTAGCCATAAGGAAAGAGAAGGTGGTTCCAGCTGCTGAAATCTGCTCCGTGGTGATCACGAGCCACAGGTTCAGAACTCGAGGGTGCAGATGCCCCCCACCCAGGGGGCCACTTTCTACTTTTCCATTGTTCTGCCCCGAATCAGTCACCATTTTTTCCTCTTTCATTGTAGCATAAATAAAAGCAAAACCCTGAACATTCCTATTATCAAGCAGTTTTTGGTTTGGTTTGTTGTTTTCAAGCAGCTCAGGAGCAGGCTAGAATTTGCTGAAATTAAAAAATTCATCTAGTACTTAAAAGTAGTAAAAAAAATAAAAAATGTTCCTGAAATATTTTACTAGTTTTCCAATCCACTCTCACTCTGCCATGACTGCATTAACCTTGGCCTTCCATTGCTTTTTCATGTCCAGCATAGCGTCAGCGGACAGTTGGAAAGATTTCTTCCCACGGTCCTTGCATCCAATTTCTAGAGGGACAATTGTACATCTGTTCTTTTTCGTCCATGCTGCCTCGGTTTGCCATCTCGAACACCGCAGCGCCGCACGGGCTGGGTATACAGACTCATACCTGCTGGGGCCAGCTAGCGCACTAAAAATAGCAGTTCAGGCTTTCAATCCAACCACCCGCTAGGCTTGGAAGCCTGCGCTCCAGTCCAAGCCACAGAGTCCATACTACAGCTGTTTTGGTGTGCTGACTCAAGCCCTATCAGTGAGTCTGTCTACCCTGCCGGGAGACATACCCTAATGGCTAACGGTTTGCTTCTGGCTAGTCTCAGAGAAATCCTGGCGTGGAGCTTTGTGCTCAGCAGGAAGACATTCTTGCTATGTATGTCAGGCTGCATCCTGCTTCCCAGCTGCAACGAGAATCATTAATTGTGGGCTGAGGGCAGCCTCTCCCACGTGAATAGCACGACCTTGCTCTTAGAGCCCCTATTACACACACTACGGAGCTCTTTGGCCCAGGAAATTATATTTGAACTCTATTTTGAGGTGTCAGATCAGCAAAAGAGAGCCAAAAAATGAGTCTGTTTTTGTGTAGGAGCTGGAGATCCCACCTATGGCTATGGACGTGTGGAAAACAGCTATTTATGCTCTGATCTTTTACGATTCCTCCAATAGCTATCCCTGCACCTCAGCCAACGTTAATATCCCGCCAACCACTTAGCACATTGTTTTACTTGGACTATTTCTGTTGCTTCCCCATAGTAAACTTTATTCCTGCATTAGAACTGTTTCGCTGGGACCTTCCATGGGGCTCAAACACCATCAACATGCAGAGATAATGACTGGAGTTGCCTCTCCGAAAGCTGGAGGTAGGACAGGAGTTCTGCTTTGCATGACCCTCTTTTTCGATTCTGGTGCCTGTTGATTCACTAGTTAGATATATCGACTGTATGCTTGGCCTCCACCAGAGGAAGTGACTCCAAGTGTTACTGTCAGTTTGTATCAAACTCAGCTGAGGCAGCAAGTGTTTCATGGTTTCCACTCCAACCCATAAATTGACTGTCAATACATGGAACATGGCCCAACACCTCCCTTTTCAATTCTCCCTTCACTCCAAAATTCAGTGCAGGCTCGCCCTGAAACTCAGGTTTGCCACAGCTGGTGACTAGGACCTGACATTTGTGTTTGTAATAAAACCTGAAACCAAACAAGATGCTCTGTGCTTTGAGTATGCAAGTTTTACACAGCCCCACAGGAAATAGCCACCACACCCAGCATGTTCCAAACACTGCAGGTGAGGAATTCAGAATCCAAATCCAGATCTAGGGTTTTGCTCCATCTCTGTGAGCAGTCAATCAAAAATTGTGGAATTAAAAGCCAGCTGCTCCAAAACAAACCTAGCATTCATCAAGGAAGAAACACCTTTTAACTGAAATCATCCCTGTAACAGCTCTAAACTGCAATGGGGATTAAAAGCCTGAGCTGCTCCCCGCACTGCAGATGAACACAAGACGGTAACAAGAAAGGGAAAGGTCCGTGAGGCAGGATCTGTGAAAATAAATAGCGACCTGCTTTTACTTACAAGTGACCCATTACATTTTTGGGTCTGGGACCGTCCTGGAATACTTGCCTCTCAGCAGTTGAGACAGATGAGAGATGGGAGATCGAAGCCTAAAGCAGAAATGACTCTTAAGCAAAGCAGAAACTTGCAGATTGAGAGCAATGAGGGTACAGGGGAGCCATTTGACCACATGGATCTGCAGGGTATTTTACTGAGAAGGTGTTACTAATTGATCTGTACTCTAGGACAAACCAAGAAAGCTGGACAACATTCAACAGCAATTAAAGAAAATCAGAGCTGGCTGTGGGCCGTAAGCATTTGTATGCAGGGTGTTTCTGATTCTGAGATCTGCAAGGAACAATTCTCATTTTCCACTGCTGCTTTGGCTCTATCTTGCTAAAAATTAGAGTAGATGAAATGCATAGGATCTTTTCAAAACAAGTTGAAGAGATGCCCCTTATTGTAAAGGAAGAAGAGCATCTAGCACTTATATAATGCTTCTCATCCACACCTTATCTTCTCGCCAACTTACAGATCAGGCAAGTAAACCTGCCCAGGTTCAAACAATGAGCCCATAGCAGTGTCAGGCATGGAATCTGATTCTCTTAACAACTACCCCCCACTATCCTGGGCCACTGGCTGCAGAGTACAACCACGCCAGTGTGTGCCTGAAGCAGGGAAGCAGGTGCCTATACATAAGGAACATGGGGAATGTGGAAGGGTGGAGCAGAATGAGGTCACCAAGCTCCAATCTAAACCAAGAGACACGTCAGGCCAGTCTATGGCCAGCCCCTGTGTGAATGAACAATCAGACATCCACATCCTCCCCCTCCCCCCATTCCCCCCAGGTCCTTGTCACCCAGATGCCAGCTGAAATAGCAGACCCTGAGCACAAGGACTTTCACAAGCTAGCTCTGACAGCTGGCTGTGAAGGAACAGCCCAGCAGCTAGGAACCAGGCCCCTCACAGCATCCCCTGGGACCATGAGCACTACCCTCAATAGGAAGCTCTTGCTGAATGCCTGTTTAGCTTTTACATTTCACTCTTTGTATTTGTGCTGCAATGTGTGTCACCCAAGACAGATACAATTCTCATTCCTGGGATGTAGACTCATGGTCTAACCCTCCTTTTACTTTTGAACAACTCTAGAGAGAGAAGAGAAAATAATACAATTTGAATGGGTGTTTGGTGAAAGGGTCCGGAATCGACACATCTGTGTGTTTGCTTGGTTTGTAAGTTGGTGGTCCAAACAGTCTTTGCTGGGGGAATTCTCCAGGATGCAATCAACCCCCTTTGCTTATCTGAAGAGGGGCTATTCAGCAAAAAGCAGTAATCCCCAATGCACAATCCACAATCACAGGCCAGTCTCCACAACACTGCACATCTGTGTGCTACAGATTCTTTGGTGATGCCCACGTATCAAAGACGGCACTTATTGCTCCTCTTGAGCGTATACAACAACTAACTGTACCCGGCCTGTGATGTAATGAGCGCAAATGTTCTGCCAAAACATTATGGGGTTACAGTGCACATTGCATCCATTGGACAGAACAATACAACACAACAAAATGCAGGGAGAAAAAACCACATTTGGCTCTGCTTAGCTCCAGTGCAGCTGAGTGCCAGCATCATCTGTATCGAGTCAGGCTGGGGAGGAGGCCAAAATAGAGTTCTGGATCCCAACTCCCCTACTTCTCCCCCCAAAGTCTGGAAAGCTTCACTCCAGTCTTGAGTGTCCTGGCTTCAGCCCCATTCTAATCAATACATTAAAAAGCCATTTAAAGTATGAGACTGGTAACAATATATTCACTGGTTAATGCCATGCCCCATTTTTAACCCCCTTATGCCTGCCACACATGGCTTCCTGCAGGAAAGGAAGAGGGGGGAAGAGACTTGAAGAGGTCAGTCTTCAAGAGCCCATCCTCACGAGTCATGTTCTGCTGAAGTACCTTGGAAGAGAAGGATTAAGGCAGAACAAGCCCCAGAATCCACCAAAACTTCAATGGAACCTGAACAATGTTTCCTCTTAATCCTCCCCCCTTCCAACGCTACATCCTCTGAAAATTCTTCCCCCCTCTTCGTCAGATGGGCACTGCTATCTCTCCCCCTCAGGAGTCTTAAATTGAAACAAGCTCAGTCATTTTGACCCCAGCAGGGCAGACAGCTGGCCAAAATCAGCCCCTGCTTTCTGCTCTGCTTCCTCAGACCACCGCGCCTGGATCCTAAGTACTGGGCCTTAGTCCCTCCCCGCTCCACCCCAGGCCCATCCAGGAGATGTCTACTCCCCATTCACTTCCTTTGTCAAGAACTATCATTTGTTTTCATGACTATACAGACTATGCATGATTTCTTAAGCACTCTTCCCTATCGACACATCTGTTCCTGAGGTTAGTCAGAAGCAACCAATTGCCT
This sequence comes from Pelusios castaneus, assembly GCA_007922175.1. Lineage (NCBI taxonomy): Eukaryota > Metazoa > Chordata > Testudines > Pelomedusidae > Pelusios > Pelusios castaneus. Next base: position 6,662,463 of record ML685816.1, on the reverse strand, counting down.
TTCTGTCTCTCCTGTCAACATCAGTAAATAATAAATAAATTATTGTAACATGCACTGCTGCAGTGCTTCACGCCAGAGTATCATAAACGTGAATTAAGCCTCATAACTCTGTAAGGAAGGATTATTATTCCCATTTCGTAGAGAGGGAAAATGAAGCATGGAGAGGTTAAATGACTTGCCCAAAGCCATGAAGAAAACAAATACTGAGGAGAGATTGAAACTCAGGAGTTCCTGGCTCCCAGATGTGTACTCAGATCAGCCCCCTCCCTTCCATCTGTAATGTCTTCCTGAGCAACTCAAATGCCATCATAGACCAGATACTGCACTTGTCCTTCCTGAGCATTTTTCAGAGGCAAATTGCTAGTAGTGTTTACATCTGTCAGCCTAGGCTGGAGTCAGCAAGGCAAATCTGTAAAGAGGGAGCAGTAAATGAAATAGCTTGGGGTCGAAGGTTACTGGTAATGACTAAAACAGAAACTATAGATGAGCTCTAAAAGGCAGGCATCTCACATGGTCAACATTGCAATCAATGTTTAGTCTTATAAGAAACAAATGGCTTGGAAAAATGTTGCTTGTTATCATCTTAAAGTTATTGGTAAAGATATTAGAACAAGTTGGTGGACAAGAAAATTCTTACTGTTCTTACCTATTTGCTTGACATAATTAGGAAAGCTTTCCTCCCAGTAAAATAATTCACTTTAATTCTCCATGTTCTGTTTAATTTATACCAGACAGAAGAGAAGAAACCCCAAAATGTTCGATTTGATTTCACTGAGTACTTCACAGCTCATGTTTTCATTTGTACTAGACTCCCAGGTATGGGGGGAAGGTGTTGCTGTCAATGGATACATTAATAAAACAACATGGGCCATCCATCCTCCCTCTTCAGTCAAAACACCCATTGATTTCAATCTTGATTTTGCCTTAGGACACCAAGAATTGCACCATTAGGCCCCCAGGCAATTTTCACACCTGGGGGAGTGATCCTCCTGTTATACAAGGGTGAAATAGAAATAACATCACTAAAATAAATGGAGTTGTATTAGAGTGCAAAAACAATCCAACTGCAGGCTTTAGCTAAGCCCTTGTTTACATCGCATGGGGATTTTGGCAGCCATCAAAGGAAAATGAGCAAGTTACTTCAAATAACTTGCATATCTCCCTAACGCCTACTTACCACGGTGCCTTCAGTGCGCTGAGTCGATTCGGAATGGCCTCCCGTCAACTGAGTCCTACGTTACTTGAGGGGGTGGTCTTCAGGGATCGACTTCCCGATTGACTGAGTGAGTGTGTCTTCACAGATCTACTCAGTTGATCGGGACAATCAATCTGATGACAGCAAATTTGCTGCCATCGGTGAAGATAAGCCCTTAAGCATCATTCAAAATTCACTGCAGTCAGTGGGAGCTGTTAACTTCAATAGGGTCTGGATCAGACCCTCAATCATTAAAGGTATGTCTACTCTGCTGAAAAGGTATGTTCTAAATTCTGGCTAAAACAGGACTGAAGACACAGCTACTTGCAAAGACAAACAAGGAGTCCTGTGACACTTTTAAAAACTAACAAATTTATTGGGGTTACTGTTCCAGTTAAAGCAGAGGTGTCCAACCTTTTGGAGTGAGGGGCCACATTGCAGTTCTTTTCTCAGTCAGGGGGCTGGTGAGAAAATTTTTGATAGGTAAGACATACAAACTTATTAATAAACTTGAATAAAATAATGATTAGTGTGATATTTGGCATTGCTTTTGCTTGCACAAATTGTCAGTGTCCGCCGGCACACTTGATGTAGCAATACAGAGTATTCCAGATAGATGTCCATCTGTCAGGAGGAATCTTGATTTCGTTTTGATGTTCTTAAAGCCTATAGGAGCTTGGATTGAACTCGAGCAGCTAACCTGAACTAAAAGCAGAGTTGCTGTGTTTTCACTACCATTTTAACTCAAGGGGGTTAATCGAAGGTAAGAACACCTTATTGGTTTTTGCTAACATCAGAGCTACCGCCTTTTCACACTGACTTCTGTGGGCCCAAGTTCTGCCCTTACTCTGGGCTAAAGGTGCTTATGCTGGTATAACTTATAAACTATCCCTGTACAGGCACTTTTATAATGATATAACTATCCACACTTGTGGATTGTATCCCTTGAAAATATTGATTTCTACGTTTTCCACACACAGAAAAGATCGTTGATAATTATACTGATTCAAGCTTCCATTTGGAAGGTAAATACAAAGAATGTAAAGTGCTGTAAATACCCCTTCACAGGATGTATAAGCTTACCTGGGTTTTGATAATTATGACAGCATCAGAGTGATCCTGAACTGTACAGACCCCTACACTACAGAGCAGAATTCCTCTCCAAGACTCCCCAAGAAAATGCTTCTGAAATCGCTGGGAAAACTGAATGAAAACATAACATGGAGGAGACATTTACAGACACACAGGGAGGAAGAAAAAAGCCAGTGTTTGCACATACTCTGTTTATTATACAGTAATTCATTTAACGTACAAAGGCATCATCAGTATTCACTGGAATGTGTTTAACTGGTACATTATACTACACGTTAAAAAACTTCCACTTTCAGGGTGCAAGTCAGAACAGAAATTAATTGGCATAAAGAAATAAAAATCAATGTAAAAAATACATTTTTTTAGTAACCAAGCTGTACAAAAAACCAAATGGATAGTGGGGATGAGAGCCCCCTCATGTCATGTAAAGCTATATACAAATGAACTATTTCCCTTGTAATTCAAACGGTTGGGTTTCATTTCCTTCATACTGATGAATTGAGAAAAACATTGTTACTAAAATGATCCAAATCCAAAAAAAGTATTTACAGAGAAAAGCAAACAAACCCCCACTATCTTACACAAGAGAAACATTTGTGTGCCTGGAATGCACCGAGTCTCTCCCTATCATTTCCATCCCAACTTTGCCAAAGGAGTGACCTCGAGTGGGGGAGAAGCCTATGGTAATGCATTCGGAGAAGCTATCAGAGTTACTTTAATGGTGGGAAAGTGTCTCTTTTCTTCAACACACCCATATTTGGAGGAGCTGGGAGAAAAGAATAACTAAACCACCAGATAACATGGAATTATCCAAGAGCATCAGGGATGCAAAAGCTTAGGGCAGAGAATCAGCAAGAAATAAATGGGAAATGGCCTGGTCTAGAGGTTTCTTTTAAGGCAAAAGTGGGGGTTCAAGGCTTTAAAATATCAGGCACTCATGGTTTGTTTGTTTTGTAAATCCTCTACTGTGAAACTTGGCAATAGTGTGTTATAGTATAAGCGAACACAAAACACACAAGCCCACAAGTAACAGCATGTGATGAAGGCTCTAGGGAGTCTTAAGGCTTCTTATACATGAGCACTCTTAGCATGGGTAGGAGAACTGGATCCTGATGCGTAGTAGAAACGGTTCTCGCCAAATGATTGAGCATCTCCTGAGCAACAGACGATGACGCAGCCACCAAAAAGGCAAAGAGTGGACCCGATCCAGCCCGTGTAAAGGGAGTATCCAAAACTCACAATTGTGGTCTCGCGGTGAGCGCACACAGGGAACCAGATAGTCGCAACGATCCCACACAGTGCTGGGGAGACATTAAAAACAAAAGTAAATGCAGCGCATAAATCCCATCCAGTCATAGACGTAGTTAAAGGGTCTACATGAGGCACAGGCTTCTGCAGCCAGTCAGCTCCCAAGAGAGACCAAGCAAATGCAATTCCCACCTAAATCAATAGAAGTTGGAGGTTTCTTGGCCCCTCAAGCACTGATTTATAAAAGGACCTTATCCTGCATAAGTGCCCTCAGCTTCCACTGACATCAGTGACCTTCCAGGAGGGCACTTCACTGCAAGCTTGGAATGACTTTGTTTTCAGTCCTTGATGGCCTTGCAGAGCACAGTATCCTTTATTGCTAGAGACCTTTTCCCAACTGGCACATTTTTGCAGGACACTGAAGACCTCACATCATTCATTGTTATTTAACAATCAACATTCAGTGACTGTCAAGATCTGCAATGGATTCAGGAATAAACTTAGCGGTTACAATATTTCACAATATGAATTTCTTAATAGTTTGTCTGGAAATAGCATGGAAAGCTAAATTCCTTTGCAGGTCCTCATGCTCTCTGCCTATCGGTTAATCTTGCTTCCTCTGTCTGTTTCAATAGTTAACAATGAAATTCAGGTTACAATCCAGTTTGGGGGAAAGGGATCATTATCAATACTTATCAGTTCAAATCTTATCCTTTCCAGTCTATCTACAAACCAGTAGGTGCTATTAAGAAAAATCACTTGTCAGTAAATTTAAAAGCAAAATAGGAGAGAAAAGAACAGTGGGTGTGAAATCCTGCCCCCGCAGGGATCAATAGGAGTCTTGCATTTGAGTTTGAGGAGATGGGATTTTATCCTAAAAGACAAGCAGTGAATGTCCCATTCTTCCAAGTTAACTTGTGGGTTGGCAGGGAAGAAACAGCTATGCTTTGACAAGCTTTTGAGGCCTTACCTTATTGTTTTTAGTGCGGAAGAGAAAAAATAAAGGGCACAGGCATCTGATGGTAAAGTTGAATCAAAATGCATAATATCAATAGACAATCGAATCAGAACTCAACGTAACAAAACATTTGTAGCCCAACTCTCATGGCCCAACAGCTCATATAGTCATTTACACGAGTGCAAAGTGCTATCAGATCAGAATGACGACTACTCTACACGGATGTCAATGGATACACAACAGACAATCCCAACCTGAGGGTCTCTGCAGATGTGACAATGCTACAGACATGAAAACTGTCCTACCAAAACACAGCTAGTTGCAGTTGGCCTACTTAAACACATGAAGCTCTGAATTATGCAGGGTGGGGGGAGAGAGATGTTCCAATTGGTGCTGCTTGTTGCTAGTGAATCAATACCATTTTCTAAACAATTATCTGTACCAACAATTAAAGAGTAATTAGCATGAATATTCTATAGTTAGTGCATAGGGAACACATGCGTGTGCAGACTCCATGGGCTATTGACAAGCTAAGCAAATTAATTCTCCCTTTTCCACCCTCCATTTATATAATCCTAGCTCAGATTATATTTAAGATTTTAAAGATCACATTCAATAGTTCAGTTATTTTCCAGGGTCTGAAGTCAATGGGAAAACTCCCATTGACTTCAGTGAAAGGCAAATCGCGCAGAATGCAAAATGACACTAAGGATTTGATATAAACTGATGTTAAAATCACTGCTACCAACTAGATAAGGAGATAAATGTGCCCTTTTACACAGAGATTAGAGTATGTGAATACTTCATATTCATTTTAGACTGCATAGTAGAAGGAATATTTTCGCTTGCATAACAGAAACCAGAGACTTATATTGTCTGTGCCTTAAATGTGTGCAGTTTAGCTGGGAGTTGATGCAGCCCTTTGTTTCCGGAGAAAACAGTGAGACTCCCCTTCCTTTCCCTTTCTCCTTCAGCCCCACTGTAGGTTCTCATGAACCTTATCTTCAGTACTTGAACTGAGTAACCTGCAGAGGTGATGGGAAACTGAAGGTGGGAGAAAATAAGCCTGTAGGGGAGATCTGAGCAGAGCAGAAGAGGAAAAAGTACAACCGTCCTTACAGGAGTTCAAAGAAAAACAAACAAACACCAAAATCAACCCACTTGCAATTTGGTGCAGTCTGGCCAATCCAAAGGCAACATGTAGAAGTTTCATTAGGACTGGAATGATTAGGCATTTATCGGTTAATGTCAGTTTCACCATGCACACATGAACCGAGGAAAAGTAAGAAAAATGCTGCTCGAGACCATATGGAAGTTTGATTAAAGGATATTTACTTTGTACATTAATAATTTGTGTTTTAACAGCGATAATGCTTTAGCTTTTTGAATCTCAATGTCTATAGTTATTAAATGATTATTGTCAGAGCCTCCCATCATTTCCCACAACTGTGAAAATTTAGATCCTTTTAAAAATGCTTAAAACCCATAATTTTGCAGCTACTATGAAAAATTTAAGTTGAAAAGTGTTTAAAACTAAACATTAATACACCCATCAACATTATTAAAAAATAAAAATTGAATTCTGCAGCACCTCCATATAGTTATGGGCCCAGGATCAGAATCGTCCCTGGAACAGATGTTTTGAAAATATTCAGAAACCAGGAAAATACCCAAGGAGGCAGAAAAAACCCACCCACCCCAATTCAAAAATGAAATCAATATCTGTTGGTAAGTAAGTAAAACATATGTGTCAGAGCTTGACCTGAAATACATCAACATAGCTCCACTGAGTTATGGGCCAAATTCTTAGGTGGTGTAAACCAGACTAGCTTAATTGACTTCAATTCACATGAAAGTTATATGTCTCAATCTTAACAATATTCCTGTCTTTTATTCCTATTTCTTAATTACAATCTGTGCAGGTTAGGCCTGATTCTCTTTTTGTTTGCATCAGTGTAAATCAGGAGCAATTCTAGTGATTCAACAGAGTCACCCCAGAGTAAGAGAGCAGAGACTCAGGCCCCTTTCTCATTATTATTATAATGCTCTTCCTGGGAAGGTCCCACATGAATAGCAGTATATGCATTTTAAAAAGTACCTCACTACTCGGGGCACCATGTAATGCAGCTCAACCTAAACATAATATGGGCAAATTCAAAACACACTTGAAAAAAATCCCAATCAGCAAATAGAAGGAATCAGCTGCAAGGAAGAGTCCAAAAAAGGAAATGGGTATTGAAAAGGTAAAAGGAGAGCTGGGCAATGACAGTTGGCTTAAAAAAACAGGTTGGGGGAAAAAAAGCTGAGGCGTTCTTCTTATTTTTTCAAAGGGAACAGAGAAAAGTCAGGCAGATTTTAATGGGGAGAGCCAATTCCACTTCCCTGTGGAGAAGGTCTGTCGAATTTAGTTGGGACAGAACCCAGAGGGATCTCCAGAAATGTAAACACCTATAGAATTAAACAAAAAAATGGGATCCTTTCTGTGGGCTTTTGAACCAACCTGTAAGAGCTATATAGCAAGAACAGCACACTATTAAATTCTACTGCATGGTCAAAAATACCTACTACAGAGGGGTTTTTTAAATTAAATTCTAGAAGACTTCTTCATAAAGTGGCAGGAATGGCACAATAGTCTGCCAGTCAACAGTGTAACTGTGATGCCTATAAAGCAAGCGGTGTGTGAACACAGATGTCCTCCAGTCACGTACTGCTAAAGCCTACACCCGTAAGGGCTTTAAAAGCCATTAGTGACCCCCTAAATAACAATGCAGCACTTTATAGGTAGCCAGGGTAAAGAATGCAGTTTGTGCAGAATATGATCGTGGCTTCTGAGGGCAGTAATAAAGTATGGCCCTGGCCTTCTGAACATGCTCGTTGTCGTATGAGTTCACAAAAATCACCCTCACTAAGGGTCTACCGTCCATCCTACAAAACACCAAGCACTCTTAACACCCAGTGAAGGCAATAGGAGTTGATGGTACTAAGCACTCACAGGAATGGGACCTAAAACAATACTTCTTTATGGCTCAGACATCTGAGAAGAATCAGTCTGCCAATATTTTATCTCCTGCAGGAGCAAGCTGTGTTGGGCTCAGTCCTTGTGGCTATCTGAGAATCTGAGCAAAACAATAACAAGAGTATGGCACAGATACAGATTTCCAACATCCATGTTAAAAGACATCTTGAGGCTGTGTCAAAAATTAAAGTTGCTAGGGGAAAAATGCAGGGGAAAGAAAAAGGAAAACTGCTTGGTTAAAGCAGAGAACAAATGAGAGACACTGTCTAGGAAATCAGAGAAAGCAACCTCAACGGCTGCAGTTATTATTAGAGAAAATATTTGTTTATGGAAAAGAGGGGAACATTTGAAGGATGCTAATACAGCCAGTAATAATTTTAAGCCTCCCCAAAGAGGAAGACTTTTGGGGAAAAAAATAAATTGGAATTTGTCCTGAATGTAGATCAGCTTTATCTGATCCTTAAAAACAAGAAGACCCATGAGCATCTAATGTTTTCAAACATGAATGTATCAACTGAGAATTTGTAAAGCCATCTGATGGCTCATGTAAAAAGCTTCTTTGTTGTCCACAAAGGGGACAATCATCTTTTCTTTTCTGTTGGCAGTGGGTAAAAAAATATATTTCTATCCATAGACTGTAAGAGCCTTATCCTTCCAGACCTCTCCCCACAACACAGGGCAGAAGAAAACACTTGCTCTGATATGAGAAAAGCTCTCAGGGTCATTGACACAATAACATCTCTTGTATATGTGGCTAAACTGTGTGTGAAAACCACCTTATTTTGATGTTGACAGTTGTTGGGAAACTGTGCAACACAAGCCGATCAAAGACACTCTATGGGTCAGTTTCACCTCCCCATGTTTGGCAGTCACCAGCTGCCACCAGTTCTAAATGAGTCTGTTGATCTTGATGAGGGCTATGCTCAAACTCTTGCTGAGTTTCCAGTATTTTGCACAACATTTCGATTTAGCCTCTCGCCGCCTGCCAGAAATATTGGAAAAGTACATGCCACAATTTCAGTATTTCTATAAGTCAAGGGGCTCTCATTTTACTCTGGATTCACACAGTAGGATTCAAGAAAAGTGAAAGGAAAAAGCAGGAGTTTTTGTAGGTTATTTTTAGGCAGGATTTATGGTTTACTGAAATAGATTTCCCTACAAGCTGCTCCTACTTCTCTTTTCCTGCTAATATTGCCTTGGATTTATACTAAGCCAGGCTATGACGCCCTCACAAATGAAAATGAGCATTGACACACCAGACATTTAGACTTGCTCTATCAGGCTACTATAAATGCACATTACCATGTTCTTCACACTAAACCCTAACCACGCCATTAGTGTGTCATTTGGCTGTGTACTTACAGGGGTTCAGACCACCGCAATGAAACTCTTAGTCTTCTGCATTACAGATTTAATTTAGTTGGATGGTACATTCACATAAATTGGGGGCTGGCATGGAGGTAGAGCAGTGTGAATCTAACTTGATACATATTGTCAAGGGGAGTGAATCCTCACTATCTGCCTTACTCTAAAAACACTGGAAAGAATCCGCAGAAGACAGAAGTAAAGACAGTGTATATTAAGACACTATTATATTTAGGAAGGGAGAGTGCCACTATACATGGATATTTCCCTCAATATGTCTCCTGCATTCTCCTATGCAGCTGTATACAGAGAGCATGTCTGTAATCTTTATTCAAGTCTTTCTGCCCAAATGGTAGCTTCACAGTTCTTTAAACAAGTATCAACAACAGTTTGGCTGGTCATCTGTGTTTTGTTCCATCAACATGAGCAGTTGAAATGTTTTCAGCATTGATTCAGAGTGAACCACTTCTGACTGAGAGCTGTTTGCAGCAAAAGATCAATTCCCTAGTACAGACAGGATTAAAACAGACAGAAAAACATACATCAGCAGGCAAGACAGAGAGGTGTGCACATGTATGAATGTTGTTACAGCAGCCTGCTATTTCCAGTAGACATTAAATTGATGGAATAGCTGAGCCCATTATTTTCCTGGCAAGCTTTCAATGGTTATTTTAAATTCCATATTGCATATCACAGTCTTTTTTCTTTTTAACAATTTCAGTGCTAAACTCACATGAATTTCTTAAATTAATAATAGGTATATTTAACAGTATTGCCAGTTCTTGTGATTTCAGCTCAACTTTCACCATATTTGGTATTATTCTTAATGCTGCCGCTCCAGAAGTTATGTAACTAGGTGAGGTTCTCAGACTGCATTTAAGAAAAAAGTAAGTTTTTAGGTCTCATGATAGTGCAGACAAGCTTGAAAACCAGGAGCATAGTCATGGGCAGGCCCAGGCCCGCCCACCTTAGCTCCCAGCAGTGGTGAAACTTTGCCGCTGCAGTCGCGGGGCCACCCAGCAGCCGGCGGCTGTGAGTGGGGTAGAGGCACCAGCACCGACCCCTCTGCTCTGCTCGCAGCTGCAGGGCCCAGCAGTCATGGCCGTGAACAGGGCAGAGGTGCTGACACCAGCACCTCTGCTCTGCTCGCAGCCACCGGCTACTGGCAAGCCCTACGAGCGCAAAGTTCACACCAGTGCCGGCCTGAGGGAGTGGGAGGGGGCTGCCCTTGACTGAGCCCAACCTGCACTTGCAAGGGCCCGGCCAGAAAACAGGGGCTGGCTTCGCCCCTGTTGAAAACATGAACCATAAAGTTTCAATAACCTGAAAATAAATAAAAACATGATTTGAGGGGCCTGACTCATGACTGTTGAATGCAATGGGCTGGCAATACCATATTTGTTTTTCAGACGACAAATCATTAAGTAGCAGTAATACCAAAGTCATGTGCTTGTGTCCAATATTCACATCACAAGGACACGGCCTGGCCAGTTTTGACCTAGAAAATGTAGCTGCTGTAAAAACTAATTTTAAGAAGCTGATGATACACCCATCATTTTCGAAATCTAACAAACAGATTTATTTTAAGCAGAAATAAGCATTTCCCTGCAATTTATGCACCGCAGCATTGTGGAGAGCCAGAAAGTGAAGTGATTTGAAACTGATTAGAATACAAAGCAAAGCTGACTAGTATATTTTCATCGTTTTAAAGGCAGAGTAAGCAATGTTATCCTGAAAGATGCTATGTTAGGGCCAAAGGGACAAAAGCAGACAACATGGGAAGTAAAAGCAAATATGTCTGGTTTTAATCAGCTATACTGTTATTGGTAACATGAGTTAGGGAAAAAATGTTTCTTTTTATTTATACAGCGCCCAAACATCTGCCAGGTGTTTCAGGGCTCGATCCTCCCGCATACACCCCACTTCCATTGATATGGGACTCGACACCTTGGAGAACTGAGCCCCTGCAAGCCATGGGACTGATTCTGGTCTCATGTACATGAGTCGGTAGGAGTTATTTCATTGGTCTCAATGGAAAGAAATCAGTGAGAGATCAGAATCGTACCCAGTGAGTATTAATTGGGCAATGTCCCTTTGTCCTTAACACTTCCTTTTCTCAAAGGAGTTTCTAGGTTGGAAACTTAGAGTATGTCTACACTGCAGCTGGGAGAGTCTCTCCCAGACAGGGTAAGTAGATATGTTAGTTCAGCTCAAGCTAACATGCTTAAAAATGGCAATGTGGACATTACAGCACAGGTGATGACATGGCTAGCCACCCAAGTACAAGCCAACCAGACCCCCTGGGTACAAGCCCACCAGACCCCCTGGGTCCGGATTCAAGTAGCCAACCCATGCCACAGCTCACACTGCACCATTACTGTTAGTGCACTAGCTCAACCAGAATTAGGGTCTGTTTATCCTGGCTGGAAGCCACACCATATCTCCAGTGTAGACATAACAAAAATACTGTGTGCAGTTCTGGTCCCCCATGTTTGAAAAAGATGAATTCAAACTGGAACAGGTGCAGAGAAGGGCTACAAGGATGGTCTGTGGAGTGGCAATCCTGCCTTGTCAGAGGAGACTCAAGAAGCCTGGCTTGTTTAGCCTAACCAAAAGAAGGCTATGGGGGGATATGATTGCTCTCTATAATACATCAGAGGGATTAACATCAGGGAGGGAGAGGAATTATTGGAGTAGAGCACCAATGTGGACACCAGAACAAATGGTTATAAACTGTCCATCAAGAAATTTAGGCTTGAAATTAGATGCAGGTTTCTAACCATTAGAGGAGTAAAGTTCTGGAATAGCCTTCCAAGGGGAGTTGTGAGGGCAAAAACTGTAACTGCTTTCAAAACTGAGCTTGATAAATTTATGGCGGGGATGTTACAATTAGCCTATTTTGGAAAGTGACTGATCTTTGGCTACAGGTGGTGAATATACAAGTGGCCTAAGAAGGGAGGGTACATGGGGTGGGTTCTGAGTTATTATAGAGAATTGTTTCTTGGGTAACTGGCTGTTGAGACTTGCCCACGGGCTCAAAGTCTAACTGATGCCATATTTGGGGTCAGGAAGGAATTTTCCCCAGGGCTGATTGGCTTGGGCTCCGGGGGTTTTTCACCTTCCTCTGTAGCACAGGGCATGGCTCACCTACCGGTGAATTCTCTGTATCTTAAAGTCCTTACATCATGGTTTAAGAAGGTAAATAACTCAGTTATAGGTTGGTGGCCTATTGCTGGAGTGGGTGGGTGAGGTTTTGAGGCTTGCATTTTGCAGGAGGTCAGACTAGATGATCGTACTGGTCCCTTCTGACGTTAAAGTCTATGAGTCTATTACCCTCTGACCAGTTGCCAGTTTGAAATGAGTTTTGGGACTCAGCCCAGTTCCCAGGGGAACACAGAGCAGGATAAACCCTTGTTGGAAATCTCAGTAAAGAGCCCAAGGACTGAGCAGGAATGGAGACTGGTCATGGAAGACTAATTAGTCTAGTCTAACTAGTTATAGAAGTGATTCCCTCCAGGTCTGGGTTGAGTCCGGCTGCCCCTCTTCCAAGGACTTCACTCTCCAGGGTTCTATTTAAAAACATTCAGTCAGTGGGTGTTTTTAAGAGTTTAGTTTCTGGAACTTCTTCCTGAACAAACAGCAAATTAAAGGATAAACTCCTCACTGGAGAGTGTGACTGGAGCTGTTCCTTTGTGCTTTACTCCCCTTTACCTAACTAACCCTTGTGGTCCAATCCCCAGGCCCCAATCCCTCACCACTGTCTAACTCTGCTGTGGCAACTACACCCACTGTGAAAGAAAGAAAGAAAGAAAGAAAGAAAGAAAGAAAGAAAGAAAGAAAGAAAGAAAGAAAGAAAGAAAGACGTCAGTGCTGGCTGCCACACTGAGAAAGCCAAGGACAAGGGAGAGCTTGCACAAAGAAGCCACTCTCCTTCTCCCCTCCTCCCCTGCTAAACAAACTGATAAAAACAAGGCTCCAAGGCTTCTGCTGACATGACGGGGACTCAAGAATTCCCAGGTGTTACACTTCGGACAATGAGCTTCACAATCTGATTCTGGTCAAAACAATCTCCCACTCAGTTTCCGAGAAAGGGAAGAAATTGTGAGAGGAACTCAGAATCAAGGACAAAGGGAGAAGATTGATGGGGTCCATAAGGAAGAATTGTTGAAGGTATGTGGGAACAACACATCCTCCTTGCCCCCAGCTTCATACAACATCCTATTATTGATTCTCTCCTTCAGTGTGCCTGCAGGACTTGTACCGTCTTAATTCTGCTTTCCTCATCCTTGCACCTCAGCTTATTTTTATGTTGTTGTGTCTGTGATGCTTCACAGATACAGAGCTAGGACAAAGAGAATTTGGGGGCTAGTCTTTTTCGCTAGGTAACTTCAGGGCAATAGGAGTCTGCCCTTACCCCACAAAAGCAGGACCATTACTGCAGACTAGCTAGCCAAATCAATCACCCATGGGCAGCTGTGCGTACGTCACTACTGTGCGTGTCTCCCTACTGTAGACTCATGCTGGCTGCTTCACTTGGAGAAAGAGGCCAAAGGACTCCTTAAGACGATGCACAGTAGGGTTTAAAAGCCCTTCTCCTCCCACAACCATCCTTCACTATTTCTTTTATTTGTTCTCCTTTTCATGTTTATGCATTTGTTTTCTCCAACAGACTCATGATGTAATTAGCCCCATTGTCCAGACTGTGGTTAGGCTAAGCCCAGAAACCATGTCTCCTGAAAGATGAATCAAGTAATCTCCTGTCTACAGAGTTTGCACAACATATTATCATGAAATCAAAGGGAGGTCCCCATTCAACCAGGGAAGCATGTCCAGGGGCCAGATGTGCACCTTACCCAGGAGAATGAGCAGGATTCCTCCCAGTTGGGAACGCCGGTACTTGGCAGCTCCAGGCTCATGGCCCATCCGAATACAGGGCAGAACAGTCAGCAGCAAGAAAACAGCTGGGAGACCCACAACTGAGGCAGCAATCATCAGTGCTCGGCAGGCCTGGACATAGCCTGTTGACAAGGAAAGGAAGTAGGGTCTTGATTTGTGAATACAACAACAGGAGGAGATATTCAGCCAGACACTACTATACACCTAACCACCATGTCACCAAGAAGTCATGGGGCCAGGGAGAAGAGAAGGGGACAGCAAGAGAAGAATTTGGTACGGGAAGACTTTTCCTAGATTCCCAATTCCTAACACAGACATAAATCTGGTTAAGAGCAGACAGTGTCCATGCTCCATGAGTTCCAGAGGGCTAGCCATGCCAGTATGTATATAGCAAAAATAGTAACAGTCCTGTGGCACCTTAAAGACTATCTTCATGCATGTGATGAAGTGGGTTGCAGCCCAGGAAAGCTTATGCCTGAAGAAATTTGTTAGTCTTTAAGGTGCCGGAGGACTTGTGCTGGTCTTGCTCCATGTGATCCACAAAGCCCATCCTAGTGCTCTGCAGAATGAAAGCATTTTGAAACCCAAGTGGGGAGAGGAAAGGATTTTAAAAATAGAGTGTGGATTGGGTTGGTCCATGAAAGGCCTTTGCCATCTGAATTAAAACACTGGAAGATCATAGACTTAGCTGAATTGACCACCTTCAGTGATCAAACCCCATCATCAATAATCCGCATGCCATTGGCCCACAGCAATGTCTGAGGTGAGAAAAATTCAATACATTGAATTGTCTAGTGATACAGAGTTATAAAGAAGAAATTAATGTATTCATTTACATTCTTATAACTTAGAGACACGTAACCACCCCCAGCACAGCTCAGATACAGGACAAAACCCAACAGATCCTGAAACAGGCATGATCACATCTGTAACATCAAACCTCTTTCTCATAACCCTATGATAGCCTCTCCTACGAAGCGTCTTGGGGGTTGGACTTCCAGCAGTTAGACTAGGCAGTACACAGCTGACCCATGGCACTGACATTCCAGCAAGTCAATAGGAATTGAATAGATAGTTCCACGCTACATTTTATTATGCAACATTCCAGTGTTATTGAAGCCCCAGTGGAGACAAACTTCCAAAGATGTTGTCAACAGGCCTGGAGGAGGAACTGAAAGTTGGGCACCGATTCTAACAAACAGGAATTCCACTGAATTGCCAAAGTCCACATGAATATCATGAGATCAGGGGCTTCATAGGCGGAAACCTCTCCCCTCTTCCCCCTCCCCAGTCACTTCAGCAGGCAGGTAGACCATGTTCTCTATTGAGCTTCCTGTCACCTATCCACCAACAGCTCAACATAAGACAGCAGAGGTTAATAGAGCCCTTATGACTGTAAGTGTCCCGGACAAGGCATATGTCATTTATATTTGTCTATGAAATGCCATGTGCACCTATTACAATTAACAAAGTAATTAAATACATAATAATAATTATAATGCTAAAAATTGCTTTTATTAAAAAAGTCCTGTTTTGCTTTGGTTCTAGGTTTGTTCCTATTGTTGGAAAGTCTCCTATAGGCGCCAGACACAGTCTTAATGGGATGGGAAGTTTCTAGGGGAAATGCACACCTACTCGCAGTTCCCATTCTCTTCCTGTTCAACAGAAGGAAATGACAGCACCGCCACAGGAGAGAGAATTCATGAGTTCAGGTGCCCTGATGACACCACACAGTATATCTGCAAACAGTGCCTTGAATCAAGAGTCACAGAATTAATTATCAAGCAGATGAGAAAACAGAGTTCAAGCATTTTCTGGACATGTAAATTCTTTGTACATTTGAACTTCAGTTTGAAAACAATCTCTTTAGAAAGTGCCTGGTAAATAAGACTGAAAAGCCCATTGTGGTTTCAGTAGAATCGACCACAGTTAAATGTACATACACACACATTCATTTTCAATCCCTTTAACTTCACTAAGAGGTCCCGTGTGGATTTCAACTACTAGACAAATCGGGATAAATTAATCTCTGGTATATACCTACTGGTATTAAAGGAGTTACTGTACGTATCATCTAGGTCTGTGATCTGTTTTGATGAAGAGTGGCTTTATTTCCTGGTGCTAGAAGATTTATTTACCTATTCATGAAAAAATAATTGCACAACTTTTTTCTTCAAGGCAGGCCTTTTCTGACTGTCTTCTACAGCAGCAAGCATATTGTTGGCACTACACTAGCAACAAACAAGAAGAAAAATTTATTATAACTAAGGCACAAAAAAATAAATAGAAATATGAGCTGAGTCCAATTAGTTCCTGGGGGCTCTAATGGTGATGGACATGACAAGAAACCCTGTGATCAACAGAATTCAGTGCTCTAATACCTTGACTGATTAACAATATCAAACAAAGTCAGGGCCTTTCCATCTTTATTGAAACTCTCTTCAGAGCACTTTTAAAAAATGTGAACAAAGGAGGAAAGACAATGCCCTGAAAAGTGACTGACAGACCTTCTCCTACTCCTCCTGAATTGTACAGAGGAGGCATCTGAGAATAGCTACACGCAATACAGCCGAAGGCACAGAACAAAAAGGAAGGGTTACAAAATTGATAGTGAGGGAATGGATAACACTGTTAGCTAGCTAAACTATTTACAGGTGCCAAGATTGTACAAAGAATCCATGTGCCAATTTTAGTGAGCACAAAAAGACATTTTCAAACTTAGTGACACATCACATTTAACTTGGACTTTAGTATGAAATTACTTTGCAAATTACATAATTAGCAAGTATCAACAGTAATTAAATATAGCAAATAGGCATAACTGTATACTTAAAAGTTCTGTATTATACAGTTTTTAATATGAGCAGAAAGTATTTGCATATCAGGACTAATAGTCTTTTAAATTAAAATCAATCTTTAATAATCTAACATTAAAGATTACTTATACCCATCAATATAATATTCAATATAGTAGACATAATTGTAAGAGGAACCTATTTATTTATTTAGAGAACAATTTTGCTATCATCTGAAGTTAAAGCTAATAGGAATAATTGCATAATTCAAAACTCTGTCCCATATCCTATTATTATAATGTATGTACAGCAGTGGCACCCAGAAGATTCAGTCATAGACCTTGAGAGAAAGAAGGCTTTAGCGTATCAAGAATAGACGTTCCAAAGGGGTAGCCGTGTCTATTGCAGAAAAACAGAGTCCTGTGGCACTTTTAAAGACTAACAAATTTATTTATCGCAAGAGCTTTCGTGGGAGAAAATGCCACTTCGTCAGACACTTTGAAGAATAAAAGGGATCTTTACAATATATTATCATGCCAAAGACAATTAAAATACCAGCCATAATCAATCTTTAATATTAGCTATAACTATAGGTTAGTCTCAATCTAATAGAATTCTGAATTTGATCTGTACTATAATTCATGGGTGTTATCCTGCACGGTTGAAATCAGGTGGAGTTTTGCCATGGTCTCACTCTGGAGCAGGACTTTTTCCTTCACTTCTGTATCAAAAGAATAACAGCGAGGAGCCCATACCTGGCAATATAATGATATCCACTAGTGGCTTGCAGTGATAGAGCCCCGTTGCCATGACACAATCTGCCCACAGTCCTTTGGATCCCAGCTCGTCCATCTTCCTGCAAGTGGTAATGGTGTAGCCACAAGTCACTACCCAGTCATTGGTGGATGTTGCCATGATCACACCAATCCAGCCAACAAAACTAGAAACAAATCCAACCAGGTGCAAGCAGGTGGCCACCATGTCTCAACTGGCAAGCCAAGCAACAAAGAAAAAGCACAAAAAGCAGAGTGAAGGCGATGACAGGGCTTTGTAAGCTACAGCTGCCTTGGTGCTGAAGAAAACAAGAGCTGGGACCTGCCCTGAGCTGTCAGCAGAGAGGACTGGAGTTTGGTGCAAGGCGACCCTGAGTGGTGCTGTAGCAGCCAGGATGGCTCTGGTCAGTTCAGCCCCTGGGAGTGGTTGGAACTCCTGCCAGCCCCACTGATGGAGGTGGGAGGAGTAACCTACTGGTAGCCCTACTTCCAGCTAATCAAGAGGGGGCTGAACAACAAAGTTGTCAATCAGAGAGCAGGAAGGGAGTGGAGACAAGAAGGGCACAGAACCGTAGACTTACACCATCCCTATTACCTTGCCCTGGGGATCCTAAGTTCCTGTCAGAGAATTAAACGGAGTTGTGTGTGGAACTGCATTTTAATAAAAGTATAATCTCTCTCTCTCCAGCTAAGTGAATTAATCAAAGGGAAGGCCAGAATTTTAGTAAAACAAACTGAAATGGTAGGACTACTGAAAATACAGAAAGAGGTGGGGGTTAAGCAATATTGTGGGACTGACTACAGGTCATCACACCAAGAAACATTCTGTGGAGTGGAGTGGGGGGAGATAGAAAAGAGCTGGCAGGTATGGTTCCTGGTGGGAAGAAACTGATTCTCTTACCAAAACAGCAGCTGTCTGTACTGAGCAGCCTAATGAAGATCCGTCTTGTTTCCTCTGGCTCTTTTCTGATGCTCTCTGTAAATGCAAAGAAAACCCAGAGAAATTCCTGCACGACCTCTCGTGTGCCCCAGTTCAGCATATTACCGTTTCCGCTTCTGAATCATAAAACCCAGCATAACTGATTTTTCCAATGACTTCAGTTTCTACATTTCAGGCTATTTATTCCGTAAAGAGAGGGGTAATACACTTTTCTTAGTGTTGAAGAAAAACATTCTCTTCTCCTTGTGTCTGAACTTGAGTAAAGGAAGGTTTCAAGAGACAGATCTTCCTATTCTTACACTTATTTGCACCAAAGCTAGTGGAGTTCTAGTAAAATGGCATAGTGTTGCAGTGTGCAGAGTTTGAAATCTGTCAAAGAAAGGATTTGAAAGTAATTGCAATGTCTTAGCCCTGAACCAATAAAACGTGCCTGGGGAGACCACTAGTGGAATTCTTTTACCATTGCACCGTGTAGAGGAAAAACTGAATTTAAAGAAAGGTTGCATCAAATGCTCTCTCTTCTTAATTAGCATTTAGAACTGTTAAAGGAAAAAGAGCACTGGAAGCTGAACCCTGACATTAAAATACTGATAATAAATAGCAGCCACGGGCAATTCATCATGCCATGCCAGTAAAGAAAGCAGCTTCATTTAATGAATTCAGATTGTTCAGAGCAGGTCACCTTAATACAGTTTGTTAAAGTGTTCGCAAGCTTGTGAGAAATCCTGCCCTGCAGCTTTCAGAAGAAATGAACTAGTCCGCTCCCAAAAAGAACCTCAGCTCCCAAGTCTTCACTTCTCAAATCTTGGAAATAAGTCTGAATGGTGAGAAAATATGAATTCGATCATTAGAGAAATAAAATTAAATGTTTCCCATGTCAGAACTAGTTATTTTTCAGTTTTGAAAAATATTAGAACTTCAAGTCTTCTTCTAAAAGTTCTTTCGGTCCTACTCATCAGCAACTAAACTACGCAAAAGCACAAGAACTAAGAAGGACCTGCTCAGTCACTTTATTTTCTATTGCCTCCCAGGCCCTATTTGTGTGTTATTAAGATTTAAAGCTCATGGGGTCAGAGGCTCTATCCATCTCTAACACACTGTGGGTACTATAAAAACAATAAAATAATATTCAGAAGAGGGGGATCATAAGAATACATATTTTTGTGGCCTTGGGGGAGGGGTTGGCTGGTGTGTCCCGTATGATCACACACACTACCCCGCGTGTTGTGGCCCGCAAAAGATTGAGAACCACTAGATTACCATATCCAGATCGCTAAAGATTTTGACAAGACAATCTTCTGCAGTTATGGATATCCCTTCGTTTACTCCCACTGTTAGAAGGCCATGATGCAAGATAACAGGAGTCCTTTCAGAGGACAGAATGCTCATTTATGTGCAGAAAGCCATGCAAGGCGACATAGACGCAGGAAAATTCCATGCAATCCTGTAAAGCTTTCCATCAAGGGAAGACACATTAGCTAGCCAAAAGGCCTACTGCTCCAAGAAGCACTAGCTACTTCCTGAATGGGTGTGGGGAAAATGGCCCTGAACTCCCTCCCACAATCACTCTGCAACTGATCAAGAGCAGCCATAGCATAGTATTAAGTTACTATTAGTAATACAGATAAGGAAATTTAACTCTCAAAAATGTGTGTTTTTAACCAGACAGCATCTCTGACATCTATGGAAATGTCAAGATTTCATTTTGCCTATTGAAAGAGAGCTCATACTTAACCCAGAAATACAACAGAAACATACTGAGCATTACTATGGAAGCATTCATGAAAGATAGGGTGAATGGCTTTGGGGATTAAAACGCAAACACCCCATAACAATGTACACCGTCCTAAGAAATTCAGAGTATGTTTTAATTTTTCAACGCAAAACGAAGAATTTCCCTACATTTAGCTATACAATTCATCACAAACAGGTCAACCATTAACAGTTTGCATAGTTGCTAGGGCAAATACCCCTGCACAAATCACAAGAATAAAACAAATGTTCAAACCTGCCTAAGGAAACACAGATAGCCATTTCCCATTTGTTTTAACAAGAATGTGTTCAGGAAGCCTCTGTGAAAAATCTCAGTTTAAAGTTCCTGTTCCCTGAGGGAGCAACATCCAGATTCTAATATAAGGACTAAGACACTGGGGATCAATAAAAACAAGCAACGCAGACTGATCTGTCATAGTGCATTTAATATAAACAATTAAGTATGTTCTTCAGGGCAATATTTTCTGACTGACATGACTGAATGAATAATTTTAATACTAAAAAGTAAATGAATTTGCCAAGTTAAAAGCAGTTGCCGTTAATGTCATATATATTATTTAAGAAGCAACAGTATAATGCTTTAAGGCTTTAATGCTTTAAGGCTTCTAAACCTTACTCCTTGTTATTTAGGTAGATCTCCCTGGATCAGCATTCGGTCTTTGTTCAGACAAGTGGCCTCAATTGCAATTAGTTGAATGTGTTTACATCAGTTTTGATAGCATTCCAAATTTTTAAATCATTCAAACGATTCATTCCTGGATTGTTTCTCCATGTAATTTTTCCTAGAACTTTTCAGAATTAATGGGAGCTGATTAATCTGGATACCTAAAAAAAAGTATGCAATAGTTGACTGCTCACAAGATTCAGAAAGACAAAGTGCAGGTAAATTGCTTTGGCTGCATTCATATAATTACAGCTATTTATTCATTTTTTCTACTCTGATGTCAGAACGCCTCACAAATGTTAATTAATTCTTATGAAATAAGGAAGTATCCCGGCTTTACAGTCAAAGAATAACTGACTTGCCCAGAATCACACTAAAATTTTGTGATGGTCAAGAACAGAACCAAGATCTTCCAAGTTCTAGTTTAGTGCCATAAACAAGACATTTTTCCAAATAAAAGGGAAAATAAAGTATATATAGCATAAATATTTTAACATTTCCTCAGCAGCACAGAAAAATCAGCCAGGATTTCTCCAAAGTTTGTCAACATAAAACTCACAATTTTGATTTAACTAAAAACAAAAACAAATAAGAGTAAAAATATTTTTATTAGCATCTTTGTTTTAAATGTCAGTCACCACAGAAACATATTCTAGAGAGGCCTGAAAACCCATTAAAGGCAACAAAAAGAATCCCTTTGATTTCAAGAGGCAGTAAATCAGGCCCTAAATGTTACAATGGGAGTATGTTCAGCTTTAGGAGGAAAACTGGGCATACAGGATTTGCAGGAACAGGTCTCAACATGTTAAAAGTTTACTCTTGGTATTTAAGCTTTCTGAGGGCTGGGAACATATTACTGAAAAATTACATTTGGGAGACTGATTATGAGAACATGTTAGACTATAATGAGTAATGGTTTTGAAATTAAAAATAATTTTAATAGTTAATACTGGTTTAAAAAGAGAAAGGATATCTACATTTTAACTTTGAAAACAGATTTATGATTCCCACATTAATAATGATACAAATTATTTTTCAGCATAATGGCTCCCCCAGCATCAGATTCAAAAATGCCAACTGTGATTTTAAATTCCTTTGTCTGCCAACATATTTCATACGCTCACAAGCTTCTTACCTTATGCTCTTTCAGACTGTAAAGAAAGGGGTGGAATATTCTAAAATAAATTTGCTGGTGTTTTCACTTTCCAAAAGACAGAATACATTGTATTTTTACAACAGCTGACATGGGGAAAGGCCTGTTTGCCTGACAGAACCTGTAAAGCGCACAAAGCAGGTTTTATTTATATCAATACAACTATCAGTCTTTCCAGGCTCTCAGAATCTTGGCTTCATAATTCAAAAAGGTAAGGTATTGATGCTAAGGGAGGCCACAGTTACAGAAAAGTGGACCTACAGGTTTCAGGAATACAAACCTCATATGAAATACTGGCTCCTCTACCGTCAATGGGAGTTCTGATATTCATTTTAATTGAGTGAGGATTTCACCCCTTGCATTGAAAGAGAAAACAACGTAAGTATTTTGTAGCAGGAAGATTCTATGATTTTTTAAAGCAAGCCTAAATGTTATAATGTTCTGTGTAGAAATGTATTACTCAAAGGCCTTGTACTAAGGTTAAGTTCCCACAATATTGTAAAAAAAATACCATGAAAACAAGTGCTGACAGTACAGTCCTTTATTTGGATACACAATCTATACAGAATATTTTACAAGGCATGAAAATGGAAAACAGCACAAAATACAATTGAGGTATAAGCTAAGAGCACAGTATGTCATGTTTCAATAAATATAATTCAAAATTTGTAAACTAAGAGACCAGATAGATGCATCTTGTTTTACTAAAACCATAGAAAATATTGGTTAATCTCACGTGAGGTAGAGGACAGTTTTGCATGTCATGTAATGCAACCACAGCAATCCTAACCATAAAACTGTACATCATTGGCAGAATACTAAAAATTGTTGAGTGCGCTGATCATTTTATCTCAGGCTGTTCACTACGGTTTCAGAATAGTTATTCCACTTGTTGCCTTGATTGAATATAGATTCTACAATGTTTTATCAGTTATTCTTTGTAATTTAGAGATAATTATACTGCCATGTCAGCATCAATAAATACTTCCAACAGTGAGCATGAAAACACAAAAATAGATTTTGTCAATCACAGACCTTATAACGCTGAGGCGCAACATAACTGCAGCAAAACATTTTTAGACAAACTTATATTTCCTAGAATTATTTTAAATACAGTACCACTGTGCTTTCCTTGGTTCAAGTGAGGTATCTACAACTGAAGAATATATTTTAATAGATTTTATTATCTTTAACTGATTTTCAAGTGATTTGCTTTCATTTTAAAATCTTTTGCTTTGCTGTGCTTGATGAAGAAACATCTCAACCCACCATTTCCCCCCCAAGCGTTTTCCAACTGAAACAGTAACTTAGCAGAAAACTAAAATTCTATCCTGAATAATAATGGAGACAAACCATGAAATGTACCATACAGTTGGTAACTTGATATCCTTTACTTTCACAAAAGTAAATACTAGGCAGAAAACTGACTGTCCTTTTGAACTAGAGGAGAAATGTAACCAATATAAAATATTAGAACCAATGTTCCAGTAAGAAAAATGTACGATTGCCTCTCATACTACAAATGCCACAAACAAACGTAACATTACTGAAATCTGCAGCTTTTTGTACTAAGATATTTTACTGTTGACAGCTTAGATAAAATTACTTAAATATTGCAAGCACAGAATTACAGGGAGGTGTATTAAAGTTTTTTGTTACCTTTACCATACTATAAAAAGTTCTCATGTGGATAAATTACATGGATTAAGTGCAAGAAAAAAAATACAAAGTCAGTATTTTTACTGACGAGTCAAAATATATATCCTACTCACAAGGAGGAACTTTTAGGAAGCTGACTATGAAAGTATTTCAAGGCCAACTTCACAATAAATCCTAAGAAAATGTTTCTAAAATGTCTTACATCATCATTATAGTTAATAGAAAAATTGATATGCTTTTTTCAAACTAAAACTAACAATGTATGAATACACAGTAGTTTATGACTTCCAAAAGATGGGCCTGAGCAAGGTCTAGCAGACCAATCCACCAGCAGGTCTAGACTTTCTCTACCTTTGCCTACCTCACTAATTGCATTATACCTTTACTATATACAAATGATTTTACACCCAAGTTATGAATATATTAAATAGAGAATAAAATAACTTTTAGAATGTAAAACATAACTACTATATTTAGCCAGATACTCAAGTTGAAGGATAACTAAAAGATAACAAAAACTAAAGCACAGTTTCTTTGAATTAACCTTAAGATTTTGCTAAAATCCCTATATCTAGGGCAGTGGTTCTCAACTCACAGCCCACAGGCCATTTGGGTCCAATCAGCACACAACTACAGCCCACGTGACATTATAAGGGCCATACAGGTAGTATATGTATTATGTGGATGCAGCCCACATAACACACAGAGAGCTGCATATTTGGCCCACAACATTAAATAGGCTGAGACCCACGGATAGTGTTAAATGGTTGAATTTGTGAATCTGGGTCATTTTACAGCTTCCAAAATTGGAAAAGATTTATTACTCCTCTAAAGTCATTACATTTTTCTTGCAGAGTCGAGTGCACATAGTGTATGAAAGTTTTCCTTTAAATTAAAATGTATATTAATAAACTAGATAGTTACGTTGAATACTAATTTTCTTCCAAAAGTGTGCTAGGCAAATTTGCTTCTAGGTATTCATTAATGCAACTTTTAAAATTAAGAATATTTTAGTCTTTTTCTAAAAATTAACAGTAGGACAATCTGGGAAATAAACTTCCCATCTAAAAGACCAACACACGGAAACTAGAATAAAAAAGAAACTTCACTATTAACATATAAAATGAGCATTATAAGATTGAGACCAAGTTCATATTAATAGATTAACTCTTCCCAGCATTCTCTCTAAACAGGCATTACAAGTCTCTATATACATTGTCAAATAAGCAATTCACCCTAACTAAGTTAGTGAGATAGTTAATGAAAGAGCTCAAAATAAAACTATTTATTTTAGAACTTATACAGTATTTACAATTTACTAGAAAATTTATCTTTCAGTGTCGACACACAACCTATGGCACATATACATATATTTAATAACTTAACATCTGCATAAAATCAAGTCTACACATGTGGAAACTGTGTTAAGTAAAGAACCTAAAATGATTATTCCTTTACTCAATGAAGGAAGAAGATTACAGTCATTTAAAACTATTGTAATTTTAGAATTAAATGGTATATTTACAAAGTTACTTTTAAAAAAAGACTTTAATCAATTTTAAGTGGCTTTTTTAGTCAATCATTTTACAATTAATTGAGTAAGAGATCATATCTGCAATGGAAATTCTTTTGCTAAAACCACAGCTCCACCTCTGGTTGCAGTAATAGGAATACTAGTAAATACTTTGCCATATAAATGGGTTTTGATCAGAGTTAGATAACTAGTGGTTACAATGCTGGGAGATAAATTGAGCCTAGCCTACATTAGCACTGACTTCCGTTGCTGTTACCACTGGCAAAACTGAATCACTGGCAACAACAATGGGAAATCACCGACGGTAGATAATCTAAAAATGAAAACTGAATATACTACTACTGCTACTACTACTGTAATTATCCAGTGAGGACTCTCCTCATTTAACAGCTAATGTATGAAATACTGTGGTAAATCAGCTAATTCAAAGATATTAAGGAAGCCCATTAGCCCTTCTTTACACGGAAGATTAAACTGTGTGAGCCAACTTGATTTCAAGTGCAAGCTACACCCTGAAAAGTAAAACAAAAAAAATTGCATAATAGGATTCCATCTTTACTGCCTTAATGATATTCAGATCAAATATTTTCAGTTTACCAGAAAATAGGGGTGTTTTCCCAGCTATCAACTACCACAGCCTAGAATCTGAGAGCCAAGCTGTCCCCTTTCGTACTTCAACATCCAATAAGGATTTTGCATTTAGAATATGGTTAACAGGTTTTCTGGTATGTAAACTAGAATAGAACCACTACACTCTCCCATAGCTGTATTGACTGTGTATACAGTAGACTTATTTTTATCTTTAAAGCAAATGGACATGATTCTGAATACACAAGAATACAGGGAGCAAATATGCACTTTTTCCTCCCACTACACTACTACCCTTTAAATTATTTGGCCTGCCCAATGTAGATGACCATATCAATTTTTTAAAAAATTATCTAAAGATACCAGTGTGAAATTTTGTGCTTTGTTATCCATAATGGCAAGGGACAAAATATTTCAAATGGCTTCATTTAATCTGCTTTAATCCTCAGAGTAGATAGGACATTAAAGAATTTATGAAAATTCTAAAAGGGTGCCAAATACCTATTCTTAATTTTACCTCTCCCAACCTGAACAAGCAGCACAGGGCACATACGCCAACTTAATCCTTCTTTGTACAATGTGCGTTATTTAATTGAAAGAGTGAAAAAATAAAAATCCATGCAAATTTTTTAATTTTAGCTAATTCAGAAGAATTATGGAAGCAGACATTTTTATTCGTGGTAACACTAGTCTAACCCTTGAGAGAAACAATAAAGACACAAACACCATAGCAAAACAATTTCTATTAGTAGTTGACTCAGATTATGTAGTGAAACACTGGAGCTACTAAAAATATTTTTAATCAACAACAGTCAACTTAAGTCTGTCATTAGAGATGCATCAAACTTTTTGGAAAAAGTACAAGAATGTATTTTTTCACCCCATTTTGCAATAGTGCACCTAATATGTCAGGATTCTAATAATGCGGCATTCTAAATCTAACCCTTTGTGACCAGATACCAGAATTTTTCTGCATTAATGTCAGGTACACCAATATAGAGATTCTGTACTTCTATTCATTTTTATGTTATAGACTGAACACACATACATTTGCAGGTTATAGTAATACATACCATGGTATTTAACCATACAAAACATCAAAATGATTTCCAAAGTGTAATAGCTCAGAAATTTGATTCTTTTTGCCAATTACCTAAATGTCAGTAAGGTCAGTTTCTATGTACTAAAAGAAATCTGTAGACAAGAAAGGCTTTTGATTATCAAGGTAACTAAAGCATGTGAGTGATAACAATTGTTAATCTCCAGAGCATTAATATTTCAGGGTTTCTACAACATCGCCCCCAATTTTTTTTAAAAAAGATTTTCTCCCATACTTGTTACATGAAAAGGTCAGGGACAGAGGAGGGTGGATGAAAGGAGGGAGTGCAGAGGAAAGGAAGCTTTTAAACTTTAAAATACTCAGGATTCCATTTCAGTTGTTCCTTTTCACACAGAAATGCATCATAATGTTATCTTCTTCCACTATGCCAACCACAACTTAGGTTTTGAAATTCTTTTATCTCAATAATGGACATTTAATAGCAACTATTAAAAATAACAGTTTGAAAATTCATACAGATGAAATTATGGAAAAAACTCTGGCTAATAAATTTCAGATGGTCACTCTCTTTTATCAGCCTGCCAACATGTAGCATTAATTTACAAATGAAAACATGCCCTTATTGCCATTGAACAGACAGCAAATTCCTCACTGAAACCTAAATTCTATTTTTCTATTTTAGGTTTTGAAAAGATAAAATTCAAAAAGAAATGTTTCTATAACTAGATATGTAACAGGTTCCAAAATAAAAATGACCACAGTATATTTTAAACAAACAGTGCTGCTTTCAAAAGGTACAGAACCCTCAAGACTGCATTAGAAATATAGGCCGAAATCGACTATTCTAAAACAAAAGCTTTTATATTGTTAATAGCTGTCTGAGAAAAAACACCAGTACAAATAAATGCAGATTTTCATTAGTTAAGAAAATCTAAAAACTTATATCAAGATATATATCATCACCTTGGTTTTCAGTTTGGGAACTAGAAAGACTTTGTCTTATCATACACGTAAACTGCGCACAATTCAAATACAAAAAACCTGGTCTGCAGGATACAACTGAGTTCCTCCCTACCAGCTTCTATTTTCCTTTTCCATTCTTTGAAGATTTCAAAATCTGAAGCTTCAATTCCTTGATCATCATCTCTAACTTTTCTCTTGCTTCTCGTTCTTGTCTCAGTTCATCTTGGAGCTCTTGTCTATCTGCTTCCGCATGATCCAGTCTCTGTCTCAGTTCTGCCAACTGCATAAATAATTAAAAATAAAGAAAGGAGCCGTTTTCTTTTTTAAATTTTAACATATATTTGTAAAGGTCAAGCATTCATTTAATGAACCAGCTAATTAATGTTGTAAGTAACTGATGAAAATATATCAGATAAACAATGGTCTCAGATTAGTTCACATAGACTTTTAAAATAAAGAATCATTTTCAAAAAGTTGCTGTGTACTGGTACACTATTTAATGGCAACAATGTTGTACCACACATGTATAAATAGTCTGGTACAATACAACTAGATCTTCACAACATATATACATACATATACATGTTTTCATATTAGTATACAATCTGTCATACCAGATCACATCATTAATAAATACAAACAAATATTAAGTCCCTGATGGTGGTCTGTACCAGATGCTTTTCATCTCTCATTTTCATATTGTTTCCCATTGTTTTTTTCTGAGTTCATTTGTCTTTTGCCTGACAAAATGCTACTTCTTTATTCCACAGGCATTAATTTTAATGTGCCTCTACAAGTAAGGATATTACCAGAACAAGACATGATGGTATTATCAGGTATGATAACTAACGTATTTCATGATTATCTCTGGTTCAAAGAGAACTATGCAAACTAAAGAGGAGAAATTATATACAAGTTAAAATATGAACATACATATAGCGCGAACATTCTGAATAATATAAAATCAATGTGCTTATTTCCCAAAGAAAGCCTTGCTAAATGAAAAAATAAACATGAAGTACCCTAAAGCCAAGAAATTGATAGTTAAAATTCAAACTCACTAGAGTGATGGAGGATTTAAATTACTTGGCTACAGGAAGTCACCTATTGTTCCAAAGACAATGATCCTCAATAATACCAAATCATTCTCAGCAAACTGATTAGTATATACCCTATAGCCTCGGGATTATGTACTGTCATTTCAATGCCACATGTCCAACATGCTGAAAACTCATACCTCCAGTTAACCTGGTTTCCATGAGCACGCACACACTTCTTTCTTAAACACAGTCAATTCAGTATGTTCTGAATATTGCATCACTTAATACTGAAGGTAAACTGAAGACCGGTTATGCAAATAACACAAGGCTGCAAGTTCTCTCAGGGAATTTTTTGTTCTTTTCTGGCAGTGATACTGATGAAGACTTTGTTGCTCTTATAGCTTAATGACCTGATCTGTTATTCAGGCAGAATCAACTGGGAAGGAAAAAATGTATAAATTTGCTCCTTTGGTTTAAGGAACATTAAAAGGGAAAATGTTCATTATCCATTTCAGCCACTGGAGTGTGCCTAACTCCTACACAGGGATTTTATATCCATATTAAAGCTACATTTTGGAAGCAAATTATGATGTTTGGAGGACACCTATAGTGTCTCAAGGGATTTTCTAAATGATTTTCCAATCAGTTTTTAAAGGCTTGAAATTAAACTATATTTAAATATAGTATGTTTTCAAATTTCTTCTATTTCCTCTTTTCTAGTAATATAGGGAATATATCTGGACCAAAATAAGATCCTTCTGCTGAGACTATGTAGAACTAGAAAACTCACAGCCAAGTGGCTGCAGAATCAAAACTTTCTGAAGACAGACAGACAGACAGACACACACATACACACACACATGTACTTGCAATGTAATTTTGGCCTGATGGTGGCTCTAATAGCTCAAATTTTAAGAACAAAAGAAAATGTATCCATGCAAACTAATGAGTCTTCTAAACTGATCTGCAAAGATCTCCTAAGTCTGATCTGTCCCTGTTCTTTTTTTTTGAGAGAGGACAGCAGATAATGGATGGATTTCTGAAATGTGACAGTAAGCCTAATACAGTAAAACCAGAGAAATGAAAGAATAAGTCAGATGTTGAGGCTATCCAGTAGAGAACTATAATATAAATAACATTTCTTTGGGTTTTAGTTAAAGTGTCTCTTACATTCCTTTAACCCAGAGGAATTATCATGAATTCAGGTTTTTTAGTCTAGATTTCCCCTCCTCTCTGTCAGGAGTGCTGGAGCAATTTTTATAGTATGGGGCACTAAGAGCCACTGAACCGCACTGTAAACCCTGCATTAAATGGAAACCGCTTCAAACCAGGAGGGGCAGCAACCCCGGCCCCCACCCCACACTGCTAGTTCCAGCACCTAAGCCCTCTGTCCCTCTACCCCACAAAACTCTTTTTAAGAGACGATTGGGGACTGGAGAAACCTGCTGCTTTTTTGTGGGCACTCAGCCACCTTGCTCAGAAAGGTTCCTTAAGCAGTGTTGAGAGTTATACTCCAGTTCCCTATTTGACTCATATGTACTGATAATTCAATAATTTATCTCTAACAAAATGAAATCTGGAGAATTCATCTCTCTCTACAGCAATGGGTAACCCACCCAAACGAAAATGCCTTGGAGGGATGAGGGAGCCTAGGATTAGCAAAGTAGGAGACTCAAACGATTGAGCACTTACACAGGTGTAAGCATTTTCTACTTGTTCTGAAGTGTGCCAGGCACAGATGGACCGGACTGCTCTGACTTTAGAACCAGGCCATAGTTTGGGGACTTTTTCCTTTAGTACTGACCTCTTTCTTCATGATCGAGGCCAATTAGATGGTCTTTTGACAGTGGCAGGCTGCTAGCATGGACTTCTTGACTCTAATACTGTGTTTCTGTGGAGAGCAGGTAACAGATGCAATGAAATAATATGCATAATGCCACTCTGATGTAGACAGTGCAGGAGCAAGGAAGAGGGATATTCCATATACATTGCCTCTGGCTGCCCTTTCTTGCAGGATTCCAGCCATTTGGATATATTGGCAGGCTAATGATACTGGCTAAACCGCTCCACTATACTTTGTAAGGAACTGGTAGCGAGTGTGATAAAATGTCGCTTTAAACTAAACCACTTTGCTGCCTGGAAGAAAGGACTTCTACCCACAACATCCTCAGGCTGGTCTAGAAGAAAGAACAGAGATTCAGTTATGCTCTAAATTCCACTTTCCCTTGACTTCCCAGCAGCAGGGCATGTCTCACAATTTAAAACTCTCACGGGAGAGAGAAGAGCCTGCAGAAAAAAAAGTGAAATGAGGATATCTGGAATGCTTCATCCATCTTATGGAGAAATCTTAATTTCAAAGAATCGTGTTTCATTCAGATGCCTTTGTGACTGATGCTTCAGGGCTATGACCAAAATAAGTTGTTAGTATCATGGTATGTTGACAGGTAAAGAATTGAGAAGTTTATGTGAAGAAAGGTATTTAGCCTTATAAATCTAACTTTTAGAAAAAAAAATCTCTGGGGAATAATTTACCACTCTTACCCTCCAACAAAAACACATTGAACACAATTATCTTCATAAACAGAATAAGATGTTATCTGCAGTATTGAGGCTTGTACCAGATGTTTACTATAACAGACTACAAACAGAAAAGATTATTTCTGACAGCAGAGGTTAGAAATCCTACTGAGCAGAATGTCATGAAATTAAACTCAACAGAAAGGATGTCTGATCCCAAACCAAATACTTTGAGTCAGCCATTAACTGCTTTTCATCTTGTGATAGTTTTAATATAGTATAATATAATGTATAAATATACTTGCATTGACAAGTACACCACAAAGCTTATTGAGTTTGGGCATTAGAATTTTTTTTTTTATTTTTTTTAAATTAGCATGACTACATCCTTCTGAGAGACCATCTGGGATCTGATAATAATTTGAGATTCATGGTAAGAAAAATTAATAAAGTATTTAAACAGTCAGACTCCATGCTGTCTTCTGGTGTATCTAGCAGGATGATATGAGTCAGCTTCTACAGGAAAGAACTATGATATACATTAAAAATTATTTTGTCTGAAGAAGTGGAAGTTACCATAACTTTTGACAAACCTGCCATGGAGACAAGAAAGCTGGGGGAACTTCTAGAGGTAATCAAGAAACAGCCATGGGATGAGGAACCCAAATCGTGGCCTCTCTCTCCAATGGGACTCAATCAAAGAAAAGTAGAAGTGGCCTCATTTGATACTGTAAAGAACACTAACACCAAGGAAAGTTGTCAAAGAGTGGCCAGAGAAGGGGTTGCTCTCGAGAAATAAGCTTTCTTTTTCTCTCTCTACAACTAAAATGAGAGTTTTATTTTGTTTAGCTTAAAAGTGCAAATCTAAATGGAATAAGCAAGCCAGATCTTGTTTTTATTAAAATTACTATTGTATGGGCAATTTAATGCAGGCATCCCCAAAGAAGAGAGAACTGTGTAATCTAAGGAGAGATGCTCAAGAGTACGTCTCCCTTAGCGTTGGTCAAGAGACATGGACAGAGGTGTCCTATCCCCATGAGTTGTGTTGCCATTAGATGAACAGAAGGGGAAAGAGCAAAGGAGGAGATGAAAGCTGCCAGTGGTACAGGTAATGCACTCTCCATAATAAAGGTTAAAAGCTGAGCTGGAAAAAGCATAATACAGTTCACTTTACTTGGCAATTTCATAAGTAAGTAGTAGTGGACAAAACAGACTTGAACCAATTTCTTACCTGTGCTGCATACTCAGCTTCTTTGTCCTTTTCTAAATTTGAGTCACAGGTACATTTTTGTCTCATCACCTGTTCCAGTTTTTTCTCCAAGTCTCTCTGCTCAACATAAAATTCTTCCATTCTTTGAGCATGCTCAGTTTGCAAAGATTCAAGTTCTTTCTGTAAATTCTGTTGCTCCTCAGTTAGTTCCTTCATAACTTTAGAGTTGCTTAACATTTCCACTTCCTGTCAAAAAACAATAAGGATTATACACAGAGTGATGCTAAAAATCACTAAAATCAAAATAATTGTTTCTATTAATTTAACATGGGTATCTGGAAATACTGAGGGGAAACAAACAACGTGCCACTTTACCACTGTATGAATAGTAGTGTTGACTTCTGTATTAACTATGCAATATAAAGAAAGTGGTATTGTCAAATACCAAAAACTTCCAGAAACGAATTCATAGGTCACAAAAGTGAATTTATGTGAGTAGTGGTTTCATTTTACAAAACCAATTAAAATAATAAGAATATTGCATGTATTCTTTTATTTGAAAATGCAGAGATTATAATGGACTGGCTTGTGGCAATTTAACAAGTCAGTATTTTTTCTGAATACTGCCCTCTTTTTTCTGGAATTTTAATGTTTTTTTAAATGAAAGTGAAGTCAGTCTTTGAACCAGGTACAATCAAACTAGTGATTTATACCAGCATCTGCAGACAGCCTAAAATAATAGTTCTAGGAGACGTAAGCTGCCCCATTTTATCTCAGTTGTGTTAATTATATCAATTTTTAAATGCAAATTAACTACTTTATTGCTGATCAAAGAACACATGAAACAAAGACAATGATCAACTGATGTAAATGCATGCAAAGCATGAAAAAAAGAGCGAATCACGTTATGAATATATAAACAATCTGATGAAAGTGGCATTTTACTTTGGGGCCTCAAGTGGACAGAGCTTAGTTTGTGATTAGAGTTTACAATAATTACATCTATCTTTTTCTTCAATCCAGTCTCTGTACTATAATTTCTCTATTGGAAAGAGGGTTTTAAGATTAACTGTCAAGAGCCACAGAGGTCTCTGCTACCACAAATAGGAGGGAAAGAAATCTTTTGTATTTAAATTAATTTTGTTTTGATTTGTGTTTAACAAGGAAGCAAATTGGTAGTAATGATAGACTTCCAAGGGGGGAGAGATTTTTCTGCTGCAAGGAAAAAAACAGGCACAATCTGTGCTGAAGTAGTGGATTAAAAAGTTACTATAAAAGGGAAAATCTTATAAGGAGCCAAAACAGTAAATATAAACATAACTGAAGCTGGCAGAAGTCGTTAAATGAAAACGAAAATACTACACGGAACCAGAGAAGAAGATAATACTTATACTTTCACAAAAATTTATATTTGTTTAAACAACATGGCTTTCCAAAAGGGAGATCGTGTCAGACCAATTTGATCTCCTTTTTTGAAAGGATAACAGATTTTTCAGATAAAGGGAATGCGGTGGACCTAATTTACTTAGATTTCAGCAAGGCATTTGATACAGTTCCACATAGGGAATTATTAGTTAAGTTACAGAAGAAGGGGATTAATATGAATATAGTAAGGTGGATAAGGAACTGGTTAAAAGGGAGACTACAGCAGGTCATACTGAAGGGTGAACTGTCAAGCTGGAGGGAGGTTACCAGTGGAGTCCTCAGGGATCTGTCTTGGGACCAATCTTGTTCAATCTTTTTGTTACTGACCTTGGCACAAAAAGCGGGAATGTGCTAACAAAGTTTGCGGATGACACCAAGTTGGGAGGTATTGCCAATACAGAGAAGGATCGGGATACCATACAGAAAGATCTGGATGACCTTGTAAACTGGAGTATCAGGAATAGGATGAAATTTAATAATGGGAAGTGCAAGGTCATGCATTTAGGAACAAACAACAAGCA
This sequence comes from Pelusios castaneus, assembly GCA_007922175.1. Classification (NCBI taxonomy): domain Eukaryota; kingdom Metazoa; phylum Chordata; order Testudines; family Pelomedusidae; genus Pelusios; species Pelusios castaneus. Next base: position 6,628,078 of record ML685816.1, on the reverse strand, counting down.
TTTTTCCTATAAGTTGGGGACACATCAGTTGGAACGGACTGAGGAAGAGAAGGATCTGGGAGTACTGGTTGATCATAGGATGACTATGAGCCATCAATTTGACATGGCCGTGAGAAAAGCTAAAGCGGTTCTAGGATGTATCAGGAGAGGTATTTCAAGTAGAGACAGGGAGGTGTTAGTGCCACTGTACAAGGCACTGGTGAGACCCCATCTGGAATATTGTGTGCAGTTCTGGTCCCCCATGTTTAAAAAGGATGAATTTAAATAGGAACAGATGCAGAGAAGGGCTACAAGGATGGTCTGTGGAGTGGCAAACCTGCCTTGTCAGAGGAGACTCAAGAAGCCTGGCTTGTTTAGCCTAACCAAAAGAAGGCTGAGGGGGGATATGATTGCTCTCTATAAATACATCAGAGGGATTAACATCAGGGAGGGAGAGGAATTATTGGAGTAGAGCACCAATGTGGACACAAGAACAAATGGTTATAAACTGTCCATCAAGAAATTTAGGCTTGAAATTAGACGCAGGTTTCTAACCATTAGAGGAGTAAAGTTCTGGAATAGCCTTCCAAGGGGAGTTGTGGGGGCAAAAACCATAACTGCTTTCAAAACAGAGCTTGATAAATTTATGGCGGGGATGGTATGATTAGCCTATTTTGGAAATTGACTGATATTTGGCTACGTGTGGAGGATTTACAAGTGGCCTAAGAGGGGAGAGTACATGGGGTGGGTTCTGAGTTATTACAGAGAATTGTTTCTTGGGTAACTGGCTGTTGAGACTTGCCCACGTGCTCAGGGTTTAACTGATCACCATATTTGGGGTCGGGAAGGAATTTTCCCCCAAGGCTGATTGGTCAGGGCTCTGGGGGTTTTTCACCTTCCTCTGTAGCACAGTGCAGGGTTCACCTACCGGTGAATTCTCTGTATCTTAAAAGTCCTTAAATCATGATTTAAGGAGGTAAATAACTCAGTCATAGGTTGGTGGCCTATTGCTGGAGTGGGTGAGGTTTTGAGGCCTGCATTTTGCAGGAGGTCAGACTAGATGATCGTACTGGTCCCTTCTGACCTTAAAGTCTATGAGGCTAAATATCAATACATAACGCCTTTTATCCACAGATCTCAAAGGACTTTGCAAAGGAAGATAAGTATAATTTTCTCCATTTTACATATGTAAAAACTGAAATATAGACAAATAAACTGACTTGCACGACATCACGGTGAGATAGTAATAAAAGAACTGATGCCAGAACCCAAACCTCCTGACTCCAAGTCTGGAGCCTCAGCCATTAAACCGTAACACTTCCTGAAACTAGGAAACACGTCTTGTACCTGGTGCTAGAAAAACCACACATTTACCTCACTGAGAAACTAGAAAAAAGGGCTGGTGCAAGATGATATTGTGGTGTATAGACACAGAGTCAAAATTTCAAAAGCCATCATCTGCTGGTAAACAAAAAAAAAAACCACACAAAAAAACAAATCACCACTCTGGGATCTGCCAAACCACAACCAACTAAACAGAAAAGCTGATGATTTGGAGCACAAAAAAATCCAGAAAGAATACGGACCAAACAAAGGCCCAAGACAATCAACTGTATTGTTTTTAGCCATAAATGAATAAATCTGGAATAAATGTCACAAAAATCTAGAACAAAACAACAGATGAACAATGACCTACAGCAACTCAAAGGCAAAGCTTTGGTTGTCAATCACAGCTAGCAGTAGGTCGAGATTTCTCTATTGACTAAAGCTACTCCTCAATTTTTCCACCATGGATATAATTTTATTCATTAATAATTCTTCACTTTTGTAAATTTTACTTAATAGGTTACTTTTGCTATCTCACTGTGACCTCATACAAAAGTCAGAGAGGGCTTTTGGGGTAGGCAAAGCAGGCGCACGCCTAGGGTCCCAAGCAGTAAGGGGTCCCGTTGCCTGCTTCGCCTACCCGAAAAGCTGTGTCTGCCTTGGTTGGCAGTAGGAGAAGGAGCTGGCCCCTGCGGCCGGGGGCGGGAAGCTGGGGCTGAGGGCAGGGTAGTCCAGGGCCAGCACCGAGGAGCTGGGGCAAGTGGGGGAGGGGAGGATGACAGGTTGCTGGGGCTGCGAGGGGAGAGGGAAGGGAGGGCCAAGGCCGCAGGTGGGAGCTGGGGCCGGAGGGTGGGGGGTGCAGCAGGGAGCTGCTGGGCCCCCAGTAGCCAAAGGCTGCCTCTGTCAAAAGTCCAAGACGTGATCTGACAGTATGTGAAAGGTGACTAAGTTTTATTCAAAACTGAGTCAAATAATTATTGTTCAAATTGCTAGCAACTTACAGTTCACTTCAAATGGTTAAATATATTGTAAATCATGTCAACTGCTAGTGAAACAACATTAAATGAAGGAAGGAAGTTCTATTCCGGTAATGCTTCTGACAGCAGCAAGGTCTTAAACTTCCCAGCATTTGATAGAAACAAAAACAAAAACAAAACAAAAGTTTGAATGTAGTCAGCTATTAAGCCCTACTTTAATTAGTAACATCCTACACTGCTTGAATATTTAGCTGCCAAACCTACAAATTAAACACTGGACAGGAGCTATGGATAATATTTGTTAAAAAGTTGATTTTGACAATTATACTTAAAGACTTTTATTAAAATATGTAATATATACTGAAAGAAATCAGAAGCACCAAAAATTAATTGGAAAGTGAAGCTTTTTTCCCCCCTCCCATATATATATATATGTAGCAAGATCTGAAACTCATAAAATCCATAAACAATAGTTTTATATTGTTACACTGGAAATGTTAATATAACTTAAATTAGAAAAACAATATAGTGAATGTCAGTTTCCTAAAATGTAAAATATCACCCGTGTTTTATTTGTAATAGTAGTACTGATTCTAGGACTAATGAACTATAAGGAACAATAGTTTTCTGGTGACAAAATCAAAAGTTGGTACCATACCATTTGAAGCTGCTGCTTCTTTCGCAAAATAGTATTCAGTTTTTCTTGCTGTCTAAGGTAGGTTTTCATTACTTCCTCCATGATTCTTCCCTTGTCATCTTCACAACTGATGTCCTTGATTAGAGCTAGGGATGAGATTTGTGCACCGTTGCCTACTTCAGCATGGTCAGATTCTGCAGTGGCTTTGGAAAGTGCACGTTCAGATTTCCCTCTTCTTGTAGAATTAATTGACACGGGTGGATCTGTAGAAGACAAAAAGGTAGCAAAACACACATGGAAATTTGTTTGCAGAAATTCCAGATTAGAAAAAATACAAAGCAACCATAATATACATAAGTAATAGGTCAATTTCAAAACTGGCTTGTCTTTGATCTTTACCAAAATAGGACTATTGGGTATAAACACTGAAAACATAAACGCAAGTTTCAAATTTCATCATCTACTCACCTACACTTTTACGCAGCTCTGTGCTAGTTTTTAAATCATTTTTTTCCTGCTCTTCAAGAGAGAGCTCTGGGTAGAAGGCAGCTTTTTTGTGTTTAACATTATTGAGCTGTTTCTGTGAATGTCCAGGTGAAGATTTAATTACTTCTGAAATCTTGACTGCTGTTTTTGTAGCTTCTTTACTTTGCAATGTAAGAGATACATTTGGAGCAACCACTTTATCACACATGTAAAGGTAACAGCTGAAAAAGTAGAATAGCAAAATTAACAAGAAAAACTCAGATTTTACAAATGTGAACAACAGCAATAAGTTATATTTAACATTATTTCAAATATCAAATGTTTCATAAGTTTAAAGATTTTGCAAGAAAAATAAATGCTCCCTTTTAAATTTGTTCTTGTATAATAGAAAAAATGGCTATCTACTGAATCTTTATTCAGTGACTACATAGTCTAATTCTCAACCAGTGTCTCCTTTTGATCTAAGTAGTGCAGATGCTGGACTTGTCAGAGTTGGTGCCAAGGTAGTCAGCACAGAAGTTATTAGAATCAACGTTATCAATACCAATGTTGTTGGCTCCTTCTTCTCTTTGAAACCCTTGAGTATAGTGTCTGCTTGAGGTGTGCCAGCTGATGACTTCTTTGGCTCAGGCCAAGCTGTTAGCATCTTCTCTGGGTCATAAGCGACCTGCATAGACTATTCTAGCAGATGCGATCTGAGCCAAGTGTCACTGGACATGAATGTATCCTCAAGGGAAAAGACCAGCACACACAGTACCTCTCTAGGATGTGACTCTCTCCCAAGTGGAAAAGGCATTGGCAGTATCCATTCATATATAGGATGAGACCATCTCAGGACAAGTAGGGTTTGAACCCTGGCAGCTTAGAGTCCACCATGAAAAGAGGAAACTGCTGCAGAGCACCTCACCTAGCCCTCACAAGAGTGTTTGAGGGGCATTGATGTTGGAGTTCTTTTCTTTCACAAACATCCAATGTGAAAAGGCAAAGCAGATGAAGTTCTTTACTAATATTAGTGAAGGTTTTGATGCTCTCAAGAGAGTAGCAAGTTAGACACTAGATAAATTCTGTCTCACTGCCACAAGTGCTGAGAGGGAACTGAGGGAGGTCATGGCCACTCCATCCTTTATGCCACTCCTCACAAAGAAACACAAGGAGGCCCAGGTGTATGTGTAGCCCCTTCAAACAGCTATCCAAAGGAATCTCATAAACCAGGAACAAATACACCTACAGTGTAATCCACACTGACACATTCTCAGAGAAGAAACATGGTTTTTCTGTCTGCGTAAGGAATGAAGTGAGTGTCTACCACTGAAAAAAATATGCTTGGTTTCTGAAATCAGGGAACTGATAAATCAACTGCTGAAGTCAGCATTTTACAGGCATGTCATCAGAAGGGTGAGGTCTCACATTGCTCCAGTGTAGAATACAAACTGTGGAAAGAGTTTGTCTTAGTCATATTTGGAAAAACATGTTTAAATTATGGCATTAATGAGGTATGTGGCTTTTTACACAAATTAAATTATAGAGATTAGAATTTAGCATCCACCACAAAGTCCTTTTTTAATTTGAAATGTGACTCAGTATAATTGCAATTTAATTTTTTTCTAGTTCAGCAATGCTCAAACATCTCTATTAACAAAGAAAAACAAACAAAAAAATCATTATTAAGTGATGTATCGTTTGTTTATTAACATTATGCAGGACAACTTCACTATCATACACTAAAAAAAAAAATCCAATAGGTTTAACTTATCCTTGTACTAAATGCTTCAATTTTCCCATAAAATTTCAGTTGGCAAATAAAGTTATAATTATATTTTAAAAGCTAAAATAATCTTTGAATCATTCAAGAACTACTATATTGAATATACACAATTCTGGAGAAGTTCAATTACCTGGGATGGACGAATGAGTGTGGTTCAATAACAGGGTCTGATTCCTGCTTTATAACTGGATACCACTGCTGCAATTCTAGGCTTTGCTGATGATCTACCTGGAAAAAAAAAAAAAAAAAAAACCCAAACAAATTTGGGGTTGTTATTCGTCTTTCAACTCCTAAGAAATCAACTCTGCTTAAGAGTCAGTAAAAATGTTCAATTATTAATGGCATTTGTTTCGTAAACCCATTGTATTTCAAGCTGGGCTGCACAAGGCAGACGGGGTTAGGGAACAGAGTGGGGTAATGAAAGCACCAGTGTGGGGCATGGAATGGTGCATGACTTCTAATTTGTCCCATCCAATTACAGGTAAAGATGAAACTGTATAAATGGTTTATTTTTCACATATAGCATCTCAGTAGCTGATAACTCTTAGTCTGAAATATGGAGTACAAACACAGAATGGGTGCCTACACTGCAAATATATACCTGAAAGCGAGAGATATTAGTTTCTTGACTAAAAGAAAGATGCTGCTCATTTGTTTTAGACATGTATTTGTATTAAAAATAAAATCAACTTTATCAATACACTGTATTAGCTATATCTAAAAAGGAAGAAGGGAAGAGAGAAAAAGTAGTAACTTTATCCCTGAGCCAAGTCTATATACTGAATTGAATGGAAAATTCCTTAAAAATCCACACAAATATTTCACTGGCTTTCCAAAAAATGTTTATCCCAGAAGCATACTATACTTATATATAAAAAGGGAAGTAGAACCCAGGACTATTAATAAGGACAAGGACTAGGCCCATGCTGCAAAGAAGTCATGTACTTTTGCAAAATGAAGTCTACAAAGAAACAGCAGCAGAAAATTACTCCAGTTACACACTAAGGGATTTTACTCAACACAGATATTATGTTTATACAGGAGAGAGAGATTCATCACAATAACATGACTAAACAACGTTATCTTGAAATACTAACATACTTTAGATGTCACTAAGGAGTGACATCTTAAAAGCCTTTCTCATTTCATATTTGAACACAAATTCTTGTCCATTTTGTTTCAAAAGTATGTAGCCTGGGAAACATTTCTGTCAATATTCAATGCTCCACTGTGCAAAAAGCAGTAATACTACACAGCAGAGACTCAGACACACAGCAACATGGAAATCTAAACACCTCTGTGAAACAAATGTGGTGGTTCACCTTCTAAGTATCCTTGTGGGCTATATGAGTGTGATTTAAGTTTCCATTCCTGAAGAAAAAAACTGCTTGGGGACAGGGCTGTAATTTGTTCCTCCACCCCGTGATTTGTTAACTTTCTAGGCATGCTTTGTTAAGGCTATGGAAAATGGCATGAGCTGAGATAGATATATTTAGGAGGAATCCTTTTATTCATACTTAAATTGCAATTTTTAATTTATGTGGTAAGCACCTAGAGCACTGGATAGGTGACTACAGTTTACTTTAGCATTTTAAAGTAATAATTAATAACAGTAGTAGTAATAACAACAGCAGATAAACATTCCTAAAAAGAACCACTAAAATATCCAACTACTGGGGAAAAAATGAATTGAACAGATGTATGCAGATATTACACTTATTATAAGTAAAGCTGTATTTGATACCCAATAAGGGGGCTTCTTGTTACAAAAGTTAAAAACACATGCATCATCTATTCTACAAATACAGAACAATCTTACAGAAGGAAACCCAAAAATAAGTTATAAATTCATCCTTAGCTGTTGAAAGAATTCCTGACTAGACAAACATACCTTACACTTTGCCCTGTAAAGACAAACTTGAGCTCTAACAGACCGTGACAAAGAGCAAGTTCCACAGCAAACAACCTTCCAATCAGAATGTCCAGTCCACCAAATTCAATCTTAGGAATTAAAATCAAGAATGTCCTTTACTGATCTCTGCACAGAACACAGGGAGAAGTAGGCCCCAACAGAGCTAGGTTTAAATGATAAAGCTTTTTAAGATAATAAGCACTACCTTAAATATAAAGGAGTTAGTATACAGTGAGCAAATAACTTCCACACAAATGGCCTAAGAAACTGGATTCCAGTCTATTACTCAGGTCACTCTGATAATTTAAATATTTTATAGTCACTCTTCTACTTATATGGTGGCTCTTGTATAGTATGATTTTTACTTTAGCATTTCTGGATCACATATGTCCACCTTTTGTCAAATGTTTTAACAACTTGCAGATTACCTTTTATACAATTTTTATAGATTCTGATGCCATCAGGTCACTTATTTTATGTTTCCTCCATTGTCTTCTCCTTTACTGTCTATTTCACATATGAATTATACCAATACAATGAAAATATTACTTACTAAAGCCTCTAGCAGGTATATTTCAATATATAATTTAAATATTAAAAAAAAAAAAAACAAAAAAAAAGATTCTCTCTCATTCACTGTCCAGATCCAGCCATTCTAAACCAAACTACTGTATTAACAATTTTCAGCCCCTGAGGAAAAGTGTCCATTTAAACCTAAACTGCATATGCATATATAAGCACATCCAATCAATCACAGATTTTAAGCAGTTAATGAATATTTAAATACACTATACCTAAAAAAACATTATCAAAGCTGGTAAGACTAAAATTTGACCTCATTTTACTCATCTGTTTGTAAAGGCTATATAAAAACAATGACTTTTACATAAAATAATTGTCTCCAGACTCTTTTCTTAAAAAGAGAAAACAAAACAAGAAGTAATTACTAAAAACTAAATAAAAGTATGCATATAAAATGAAATGTATTTGTTTTATGATCGCCCCTAGGACCTCAGTCAGGGATCTGAACACCACTGTAGTAGGTACTGTACAAATAACTCAGACCTTTCCGGTCCCAAAAAAGCTCTCAAAGTAAGACAAGACAAGACAACATGAGAATGAAAAACAAACCAATGGTGATGATGAGTAGAGTGGGAAGACAAAGTAGGAGTTAAATGAGCAAAGTAGGCAGTGGGTTCAGCTCATAACCTAATTAGCCATTATCAGCTGGCAGGAAGGTTGGTTATGTTTTTTGGTTGCTTTGTTTTTTAAGTATGACCACAGAGGCGGGATCTAAGGAGAGATAAAGAAGAAAAAACTGTTGACTCTGCAGATAGTGACTGAGTTATCCCCATATCTAATGAGCAATATGGAGGCACTTCTAGGAAAACCAGATTAGGAGGTAACCGAAACAAGGATCATGGAGAAAGAAAAGGGAAAGAAAGGTCAACAGCATACAATAATATAGCTAGGTAAGGTGGAGTTAAAAGCCTTCACCAGAAGCCTATGCAATGCAAAAAGAGATGGGCTTGGGGGGTCAGTACAATAAGCAACTTCATTGATCCTAGTAGCATTTTGAACAGACTAAAGGGAGGCGCAAGTGAGGATGGGTGAGAAGATGACTGCAGCAGTCAAGGCCAGAGAGGAGCAAATTACAGCAACAAGAGCAAAAAGTAAGTGCATAGACAAGATGTTTAGCAGCCTGGACAGACAGGAAAGGTTGGATCTCTGAACTGATACGTAAGAAGCAGCAGCAAGACTTAGATACTGATGGTATATGTGGGTCCAGAGACAGTGATGAGACCCAGGCGACACAAGGTAATCAGATACCAAGTGTGAAAAAAATCAGGAAGGAGGTAGGTGGTAATAGGTGCCTATATAAGACAAAGCCCCAAATATCAGGACTGTACCTATAAAATGGGAATATCTGGTCACCCTAAGGTTTTTAAACAGAAGGATGAGTTTTGTCCACAGTGACAGAAAGGAAAGGGAGGCAGTGGCCTGGACGGAGATGCCAGAAGCTCAGTTTTGGTTCTGATGAGTTTAAGTTACGTATGAACAGAAGAAAACAGCTATACAGGGTCAGACCAATGGTCCATCTAGCTCAGTAGTCTGTCTCGGACAGTGGAAAGTGCCAGATGCTTCTGGCAGTTGGAGAGCATGTCCTGACCATCTTGGTTAATAGCCACAGGTGAGCCTATTCTCTATAAACCTATCTATTTCTTTTTTGAACCATTATGTTTTGGACTTCACAACATTACATGGCAATGAGTTCCGCAGGTTGACTGTGCACTGTGTGAAGAAACATTTCCTTTTGTTTTAAACCAGCTGCCGTTAATTTCATCAGGCAAACCCCAGTTCTTGGATTAAGTGAGTATAAATGATACCACTTCCGTATTCATTTCTCCATACCACTGATGATTTTACAGACCTCTATCACCCCTCTGCCCCCCCTTTGTCTCTTTTCTAAGATGAACAGTCCCAGTCTTTTTACTTCTTCCTTATATGGAAACTGTTCCACACCCCTAATAATTTTCACTGCTCTTCTCTTAAATTTTTCCCCCATCTAATATATCTTTTTGAGATGGGGTGACTAGAACTGCATACAGTATTTAAGGTCTGAGCATACCATGGATTTTTATAGTGGCATTATATTTTCTTTCTTACTATCTACCCCTTTCCTAATGACTCCTAACATTCATTAGCTTTTTTGACTGCCATTGCACATTTAGCAAATGGTTTCAGGGAGCTATCCACAATGACTCCAAGACCTCTTTCGTGAGCAGAAGCTGCTAATTTAGACCTCACCATTTTGTTTCTACAGCTGGGATTTTTTCCCCCCAATGTGCATTACTTTCCATTTATCAACACTGAATTTCATCCTCTATTTTGTCACACTGTTTAGTGGGATTTCTTTGTAACTCTTCAGTTTGCTTTGGACTTCACTATCTTGATATATTTTATATCCTCTGCAAATTTTCCCACCTCCCTGTTGACCCTCTTTTCCAGACGTTTATGAATATGCTGAACAGCACTGGTCCAGCACATCTTAGGGGAGCTCATTAATTACCCTTTCCATCACTGTAGCAAGTACCTACGCTACAGCAGCATACCTGCTGTGCCGCAGCTGCACCACTGTAGCACTTGTAGTGTAGACGTACCCTTAGATAGATCATTAGCGACTTTAGTGAGAGCAGTTTCAATGGAGTGAAGAAGATGGAAATCGGATTGTAGAGAGTCAAGAACTGAGCTGAAGGAAAGAAAGTCAATACATTAGCAGTAGACAGTCAATTCAGTTAGTTTGGTAGTAAAGGGGAAAAGGAAATAAAGCTGGTGAAGCAGTTGGGGTCAAGGGTGTTTTGCTTTTTAAGATAGGTGAGATCAAAACATACTTGTATTGTGAGGGGAATAAATCTGGGCAGTGAAAAATTGAGAAGGTAAGGCAGCATGGGGTCTGAAGTGGCAGTGCGCAAGGAGCTTGATTTCACTATTTCAATTCTTTATTCAGTAATTTTTAAAACTGAGGTTGTTATTCTTTTCCTGTTCTGCAGGTGTGCTAGCTTTCCTTCTTCTGTTTCCCTTTAGAACCAAGAGACGGGAGAGGAATTTATCATTCTATTTCCACATCTTCCTTTATTGGGGGAGAAGGGAGGTGTGAACAGCAGATGAGAACAAGGAAAAGACGAGACAAAGTGAGTAGTGTCACTAATGCTCTCAGACCTGCTCTGAGCTGGTGAGTTTAATGGACAGGGCAGAGCAGAAACCAGCTGAACATTGTTATTCTTGGGCCTCCATACAACCAGCTTGAGAAGCGACACAGCCAGAGAGGGATAGAAAGCATAAAGGGGCTGCACAGAAAGAATAATTATGCTTTTGCAGTCTGTTACACCAGTGCTTGTCAGGTCAGTGAGAGTGGTGGTTAATCTTTCTAGGAGCAGGCACAACCACCACCACACTATAAACATCTGAGCAAAACTGGTAATAACTGAATACGTGGGAGGATGTATTACAGGAATGCTGTAATTCATAACTGTCATATCACTTGTGAAGTGAGTAGTCCCTGCACTGATGGTTTCTTGGGACTTGATCCCAGAGGCTGCCAGCTACCTGCAACCTCCATGGCTTACATCAGGATCTAGCCAGCTGCTCCTTCCATTGAAGTGAATGGCAAAACTTGCATCCACTTTAATGGGTGTATGATCAGCCCTGGAGCTTGCAGGTAAATGCTTCAAAGAACACAATGTAACCCAACAGGGAAAAGGAAATATTCTAAAATCTCAAAGTTTAAACTCTCCCTACAGAGGAATTAATACTTATACACAAACATCAATGACACCAGTAACTCAGTCTCCTGGCTTCACCTGACATTCACCCTCACTTCTACTTCAAATCTCTTATAACCAGGGCTCAAGAAAACTGCAGCCAAGCTAAGCACCCAGCTTCAAAATAAGGTCCCTAGCTGGGATGCCCCTGCCACCAAAAAACTGCTGGCTGTATAGAGCCACCCCCCTCCCTACCGCCAAAATGCCACCAGATCCACTGGGCACCACTAAAGGCACCGTAAGGTTTATTTTTAGGCGCCAGAGGGTGCTCCTCCACTGTATTTCCGTGGCGGAGCTAGGTGCCAGGCTGGCGCCCTGGGTTTGTCAGCAGGCGCTGGCGCCCTGGGTTTGTCAAGCCCTGCTTATAACACACTACTGCAAGCATTAATAACTCTTTAATAGCTAAAACATTAAACAGTTGTAGTATTTCTCTTATTATTTAGATTACGAGCTTTTCGTGGCAGACTAGCTTTATATTTTTGAAGCAATGTACTGAGTTACAGCAATTCTGTTTTGCAATAAAAATACACAGTCCCTCAAAAATATCTCAAGGTGTTAGCATAAAAAACTGCTAGCCAAATTGCTTACAAAGCCTTTTATGGCAAACCTATATTAAACATAACCTATTTAAAAAAAAAACCCAAACATTAGCAAAGTCTGGGTTTTTTAATATTATCTTATAATGCACCACTATTAATGAAAAATCATGACATAGGTGCTTGACAAGCTAACTGCCTGTACAGCATGTGTATGTACATGCAACTCACTTTAATGGAGCAACACAGAATTAAAGCAGATGCTCCATTCTTAGGCTCCCTCTTGCTTTGCTTAGCCATTACAATACACACTGCACAGAACATCATACACAACTCCTATATCAAACTAGAAATCGACAGTGTTTCCATGATGGCTCTAAAGTTCCTGGCTTTTGCCAGTTTAAAAAAAAGAAACTTAGCTTTTAGACTAAAAGTTTTTTGGCCTGTTTTCTACCACCATAAAAGCCCCAACTAGAAAGGAATTTTCATTATTGCACTGTATTACCTTTTTTGAAGATTTATGATACTCAGATTATACTTGATTTGACACTTTCATATTAATAAAAATGAATATACTTCTAAAATAAATTTCATCTTTAAGAGAGAGTGATCCAGAAGCTTTTCAAGAGTAGTTGAACTTACTTTGGATTGAGTTCTTTTCTGATTTTTCATGCTAAACTTCTCCTTCATTTCCTCCAAAAGACGCTTCAGTTCTCTCTCCTCTGACGTGCCTAAATATTTTTGGTTAATATGAAGATAATAATGCCATTTGGCTGATTCAAAGCCCCAGTGGCAAGTCCTTTTGTCAGGAGATCTATGTGAATGCATCACAAATGTCTGAGGCGAAAACATTCCATAACACTCCAAACACTGGATACATGGAGCATCTGGCTGAAGGTAAAAGTGAGGAGCAAACAAACCCTGGCACTTGCCCAGGCATTCATGTTCTACTTCAAAGGCACTGCCCATCTCTTTTAGTTGGGTTAATGTGTTTTTAGCAGGGAGCAGAGTGCCATTTTGAGGAAAAGTGCGAGGACGTAGTAAAGCATTGCATAGTCTTTGTGCGTCAGTCAGCGTGATCAACCCACAGGATGGGGCATTAAATGGAAGAATTCCCAAAACCTTTAGGATATGAAGCTGGTCGGAAGTGCACCTCGAGCAGTATATATACAGTTCATCACACACTGTATTAATTTGCTGTAGTGAAAAGTCTCGGAGTACGGAATTCAACACTTGAGGCAGACAGAGTCGCTTTTCCCCTCCGACTTTAAAACAAGAAATAGATTCACCCTCCAATACAGTCTGAGTGAGCTCTGTAGAACTGTCTGATGGAATGAGCAGTGGACTGGGAAGTATCTGTGGCGATGGAAGAGGCACGAAGACAGTGGGTGACATGCTTTCCTGGGAATAACGAGCTGAAAAAGCTGCTGGTCCACCCAGTGAACGCTGGCTGCTTAAATGGAACTGTGCCAATGTGTGTTTTAAACCAGGATTTAAATTCAAGGGCTCAGATACTGTAGTACTGTTTGGTTTGGCATTTTCTCCATCAAACTCCATGGGAGTTTCTTCATATTCATCCACATTTTCCTTCTTTATTGTTGACAACTTATTTACTACAGCTTGTACTTTGCTATTTACATGTATTTCTGTCATTAATTTTTTTACTGGTGGGCTGTCATCGTCTTGGATCCCATTCTGGTTTTGGCTGGAATCTGGACTTACAGGAAAATCTGTTTGTGGACTTTCCATGACTGAACTGCAGAATTTTAAATAAATAAATTTGAAATGTACATTTTTGTAGTTGTGTTTTTGTTTTGTTTTTCTTAAAGACATGCAAATTTCTAAATATTTTATTATCTCATGCCCAGCAAATGTTGTGCCCCCTCTTTAAGATGAGGATTTAATCCTCAACATCAAGAGCTACAGATGTAACCCATTTTGCACGTAGCAGGATAGTATTCGGATTTTCTGTTTTAAAATAGTTCAGTTCTCTTTTATTAAATGGACAGCACAATGTACGTACAAAAGGGTATAATTTCATATCCCTATGCCACTATTTATAGGTTATTCTAATGAATTCATCTCACAGAAAAATTGTGGTTGGGTGGAAAAAAAGGTCTGTTTTTTAAATCAAGTTTTTTTTAAAAAACATTGACTTTTCATACATGCTTGCATTTAAGCATTAAAACACAAAAATGATCACTTGTTCTCAGTCTGAGCGGTGCTGATGTTAATGCAATTGTTCCAAAAGATAATATTAGGTGTGTGTATACTTTATGCAGAACATCCCTTTCAATTCATAGGATAAACACAGAGCTTACACACTATTTATTGTGCAGCCAAATTTAAAATCATACCTCCAATGGTGGAGAAATGGTAATTCACTGATAAGTGCACAAATTAAAGGTTGGTCAAGGGTTGCTGGTGGAAACTAATTATCCCTATTGGGTCATCATCAGTTTTCCCACCCCAAATTATTGGCAATAAAAATAAGATCCAGGCCATCTGCAAGATTCATTTTTTTGAGCTAATTATACAATCCTTTTTATATAACCTGTAAAAAGAGGAAAAGATCAGTAATCATTCACATTTATTTGCAATCTTTATCTAAAGTGATCTCTTATTCTTGAATTGGATTCACAATTCCAAGGTAGGGATACATTCCCTAAATAACTAACAAACTAATTTGCAGAGAGCTTTGATTTAAAATCATAAACCTTATTATGGCAAATGCATATAACTGGGAGCAGCAGTGCAACTCATTCAGAATGCTGCTGCAAACATGTGGCAAACAGGACAGAGAGATATGAGGGGAATCACCTATTCCCTCAGCAGATTCAATGCTTTGCAAACCCCAGGAAGAGGAACCAGAAAAAAGGGATTATTACCATCACTCTCACACATACCCTGCATTCTCTGAAAGTAGGAAAAGATTAGGACAGGGAAAGGGGATAAAACTAGCAATCTCATTCCAGCCTTCACACTTTTTACATTAAGACCATTCAAACAAATCCAACGTAATTAAACAAACAGCCTAGACACTTTCCCACACCAGATGCCATGCAACACTCACCACTATTTCTTCCCGTCTAACCCAACCTCTATACTTATTATAGTTCTGCGTCTGACATGTGCTATATTCTCCCCAAGACTAAACACTCCCTCCCCAATGCTCTCCTCTCACACACTGACCCTTCCTGGAATAACCCCAACACTCACTGACATCCTGTCTCTCTGGCACTCCACCCAGACTACCCTCGCACCACTCCCATGACTCACTTCCACCTCAGTGACAGTCTGCTCACATTCAGTCATTACTCACACACGCACTCCCTGGACTCCCACATGCACAGGACTTGACTTGTCCCCCTCCTTTCAGACACCCAAATACTCAAGTGACCCTTGATTGAAACCTACCACTGGCCTGACCCTCCCCCAGCCAGTTCTAGGGCAACACCCAATTCTCTCAATGGCAGCCTCCACCCACAACTTCTCCTGGGATCAATCCACACCCAAACCCTTCCTTTCCCACCCTCACAACCCTACCTCCAGGACCCACACTCACACCTCCCCAGCCCCTTCCTCACACAACCCCACCTCCAGGACCCACACACACAGCTCCCCACCCCCTTCCTCACACAACCTCACCTCCAGGACCCACACACACACACAGCTCCCCACCCCCTT